>MU227084.1:1195243-1223761 GCA_018584345.1 Thuja plicata
TATCATCTTTTAGCTTATTTTTAATCTAAAATCCTTCATGCTAGGTTGTATTCATCACTGATTTGTAGCATATTCTGAGGGCTGATATGTTACTAATTACACTCTTCCTAGTTAGCAGGCAATAGGTCGATATTAGTGGTTTTAAAATTTTTATCTAACCTTTCAAGTTAATGCAATGACTTATTGAGTGTTTGTGTCTTTTTCATCAGGTACCCAAATACACACATACATGGTACTAAAGATCTACTTGATAAAGATATCGACGTCTTTGGCATTGTTGTCAAAGAGGGAGAAATAACTTATAAATAGGGAAAGAAGTTACATAAAGGAAAAAGAGGAAGAGATTGTCTAGAAAGAGAGATTACCAAGAGGGAATGATTACATAGATGCAGAAGTTACTATTTAAAACATTGAAGTGGTTATCTACTCAGAGGGAGTCTACAGATGATTACAGTGTGATTACAGACACAGAGGGAGAAATGTTTTACAGATAAGAATCAGAATGAAGCTAAAGATATTAATGAAGATTCGTTCATATTAAGGAACACAGGTGACTTTTTGGATTGGTTGGTAACTATGCTTGTTAAATCATTGTTTTAATATTTTATGTTGCCATCAATGCCAAAGAGGGAGATTGTTGGAAAGTGACAATGTAAGCAATTGTTATTTCGTCATTGTTGTTAAACCTTAACTGGTGAGACTATTGTTATCTGTTTGAGTACCATATCTATTGTTGATGAAGAAGATTTAACAAGAAGACCAAGTGAATGGTTGAGTTAAGGAAAATAAAAGGGTATTTGATCAATTGGCACTCTGGCAAAGCAATTAGTTGTTTATCTTTCAAAGATAGTTTTTCTGGTTGTTCTATGCCGAACAAAGTTTGGCTTGTGCCGAGAAAAGTTGTTTATGACGAGAAAAGTTGTTCAATGCTGAGCACCAGTGAAATTGCTGAGTGGAAACAGTGATGTTGGCCGACTTACAATAATTGGATTAATGATGAGATTTGAGATCTCTGGCTGACTTAGTTAATTTTATTGGAAAATATAATGTTAATTAAAGATTGATCCACATAATTTAATGTATGGGTAACCATAATTAATGCATGGTTTGCAGATTTAATTAGAGACTACTTTGGAGAAGTAAATGTAATACAAAGATGGAATGATCTATTGGATCTGACCTAACCTAAGATCTACAATCTTGTTTAAGTCAAAAAATATTTATCTGACCTAGATAGAGAGGTATATGATAACCTTAAGGGGTTATTCATGATGTGATGCTGAAGTGTGCTGCTGAATGTGAAGTAAATGTGTGTATGCAAGAGGATTGCATAGTTGATTTACTGTTTGGCATGATCTAGCAGAAAAGGCTGAATACAGAAGTAGAGAGTTGCATGTGTGATTACTTCACAGATTTCCAAGCAGATCAGAATGTTGAAATGACAATGCAGGCTATCCAGTAAGTTAACATCAAAGCTGTAATTGGATCTAAATTTTCAAAGTAAGTTGTATGTATCATATCACAACTGCTGATTACTTTCTAACCATTGTATCAGTTAAAATCCTTTAACAAGGTTGACCTAACAGTCATTTGTATAAATCCTCTAACAAGGTAACATAAAGGTGGAGTGTTCTAAGTCCTCTAACAAGGCCACTCCTGACAAGGTGATTAAATCCTTTAACCAGGTCACACCTAGCAGTGTGTTATTGTAACCTTTAATAGGGTTGGCTCCTCACAGAGCTCACTTCAGAAGAGTGAAAACTTGGTAGCATGTTACTGGTGGTTTTTCCCATATTGGGTTTTCATGTTAAATACTTGTGTCAACTTGTATGAATGCTTATGATTTGCTTTATTGTTATGTTTCTACAAGCTAATTTCAATAGATAGTAAACTACATGATTAAAGTTGCTGACTTATGCTACTATTGCCGAGTAGATCTGAAATACAGAAAATTTTTATTTGCTACATCTAGACCTGAGGATAACTGATTCACCCCTCCCCTCTCAGTTATTCTAAATTCATTCTAACAATTTTATCTCTTGCCCTCTGGATATCTTCAATGGTGTTTCCATTGGGATATGTGCTTGTCTCTGTCATTTGGTCTCTGCAGTTCTTCTTGAGATAACCAGCTTTATGACAATGTAAGCATGTCATTCTGGGGTTAGTCTAGCCTCTAGACTTTCCAGTCCAATGTCTCATATAGTTTGTAGCAATGTGACTATATTTTCCACATGTACAATTTTTCAGTGTATTTTAGTCCCATACATACTGATTACTGACTCTCTTCGGTTGATAGGGAGTTTCTTGACATTTAGGCTTCCATGCTTGCCTTTTCTTTTTCTAGCATTCAATAGTTGTGTGCCCATTCATTTTGCATGTAGGATAGTACTTATCCATGTAGGTTTTCTTCTTTGGTTTTTTCATCTCAGACTTACATTCATATGTTTTATGTCCTTTCTTGTTACACTTATAACAAAATCCTATGAATGAAGATGTAGATTTAGGAATACCTTTCCTTTTGTCTCTGCATATATTTGATGTATGGCCTTGCTTTCCACAGTGATTGCATGTAATATTTCTTGGTCTTGAATTTTCATAGACATTCTTTGGATCAACTTGATTTGATGATTATCTATTCTCGGTAAAACCTATAATGGTATTGTTGTTGACTCTTCATTGTCCATTAAGAAAATCATCCATTCTTTTATTTATTTCTTCAGCCTTTTTGATAATTTCATTATGTTGTTGCTGAATTCTTATTTCATGTTTCAAATTTTCATTCTCATCCCTCAGTTCACCGATAGCTTCTATTCTTTCAATGAGTTCAACATTTAATCTGTTTGCCTCTTGACTCATAAGTATAATTTGATTTGTAATCTCATGGTGTTGCTTTTTAAGTCTTTGTATTTTAGACTCTTTTTCTTGTAGCTTTTCTGTGATCTTTTTCCTATCATCAATAGCTAGTGTTCTTTCTTTCTCAACTTGTCTAGAATCATTCATGACATCAATTATCCTTACCATCTATTTCTCTTGACCGATTTGCAGAGATTTAACTTGTCCGGCCAGATGTAGATTGATTTCAGTTAGGCTTGTGATGCTTTCTTCTGATGAATCTAATGCTTTTCTTGTAGTTGATCTTGAAGACTCAAAGAAATCTGGTATCTCTTCCTTTGACAATCTGTCTCATTACAGCAAGATGCCATATTTTTTCTTTCATCTAGTATCTTTCTCATGCTGATTCTAGCTTCTTTATACTGTTCAAAGAACATATGAATTTCAAGCTTTTTATTCTCAATATTTTTATCAAGTCTGTACTTATCCATTGTATGGTCTTTTCCCTTAAGCCTTTAAGCTTTTCAAGAAGAGACTTAGCTCTGATACCAATTTTTGAGATTAATGAGAAGTATGTACTAACAGGGGAGGGGTGAATCAGTACCTCTAAAATTTTTGTATCCCTTTTATCAATTAACCTTTGTAATCAATTGTATGTCCATTCAATCTAATTTAAACTATATTGATGTGAGTTATATCAAATCATAACATTAACATATATGTGAACATTCATAGAAATATTCATGAAATTAAATTGACACATAACACAAGATATGATATCACAGAAAACTTCTATGAGGAAGTAAAAACTGCAGTGGGGATACACCCACAAAATCTTCACTATCTGCAGATTGGAAGGGGTCGGTTAAGGCTTACAATTTGATCACTTCTAATGATCTACAATGTTAGGAGTATCAGTGGAGACCTATTAAAGTCTACTTTTTTAAGAGCTTTACCAACACTATTGAGTCTGCACTCAGTTAAGAGATTTGTTGTTGCATGGTTAAATCCACCTTTCTTGAAAGGATTTTTACGCTTTGCTCCACTTGGTAGAATGATATCAAATTATAAATTGACCTGGTAAATGTAATCTTGTATTGCTGATACAGATCCTATTTACTTCACATAAAAATATTATCACCTTAACTATGATTGATTAATACCTCTGATGCTCGGTATGCTTTGTTCTTGGTTCTGATAACCAGATTCATCTTTTTATTGTTCTTGTTCTTGAAAATCTCAATCTAATCCATAGATGTGTTCGTATGCTTCATTCATGTTCTCCTCTCTTCACATCATCTATTCATCCATTAATAATGAATGATTGCATCATCTATTTATAGATGGATTGACTTCATCTAGTTATGATAAAAACAATGTTAACTATAAGATCAGGTTTACAACTTATACCTAGATCTCCTAGTCTATGTGTTTTAAATCAGTTAGACTGATTAAAGAACTTACATTCATGTATCTTATCCCTAAAGAAATAGATTTAAAACAATTAAATATCCTATAAATAGAATACATTTTCTTTATCTGATGTGGAAGTCAAATCCACATTTTGCAGGCTACAGATGACTTTCAACTCTGTCTGTCGGTCATGCTTGACTATCTTTTGGTTTTGTTCAGTTGGTTGCACTGTAACTTGCATATCAGGTTCCTTTGTCGGGTTCCACTTTATCTTTCTATCTTTTGATTTCGGTTTACACACTAACTTGTGTCATCGGTTCTCTTTGCACTTAGTCATCTTCAGTGATCTCTTAATATTTTATCTTTGGTTTTCTTAGTCCTTTCTTTCGGTGTATGCTTACCCAAAGTGTAGTTTTCATACTAATGGAAAATTAATGTCATCATTGATTATAATTTATTTTTTATTGGAGGGCATCCATAACATGGAGCTTATTTACATAACAATCGTAAGTTCTTCCTCATTTATTTGATGTACAGATAATGAGAACTTCAAGGTCTCTCAATTTGCAAGGAAAAATGCATGTAATTCTTGAGATATATTTAGTGAAACTTATTGTATAACTACTATATTTATATTGGTTCCCTTTTGCACAAGTCTCTTGCAGAACTATAGAAACCCTTACTATAAACATCTCTTCTTCTTGAATCAATTTTTTAAGAACAATAGGTTGGTTGCCTAGGTCCATATTATTGCCAAAGAGAAGCAATTAAACCCTTTTTAACCACAACATCTTGTACATATAATTTATATCTATTTATTATATGTGTGCATACCAATGCATATTTTATTACAAATTCTGCATGTTTGCAAATATGACAATGCATCAACACATTATCATAAATGTTTCAATGATTATGTATATTAAAACAAAGAGAATGTTGGTTGTATTGATTTTTTGGATGGTTCATTTTGTATAACTGACCCATCTAATAAGGGCTCATTGGGATGTGTTTGAGAAAAAAGTAGATGTCCTAGCCATGGTAGGAACTAGTTGCAATAGTGGCATCACAGGAAGATGCATTTGTTGTGCCAAGCATTGTGCATGATATTTTTTTGAGATTTATTCTATATGTTGAGCATAATATTGTTGATTTCTTGCTTTTTTTTCATTTCTAAGATTGAAATTTGTGGAAGAAATCTAGAAGGATGCTCAATAATTGTTGCAAGTGCACAAAGTAGTAGACAAGATATAGAAAAGGGCAGATAGGTATGCAATTTTTTCTCATTATTTGTGCATGCAAGAAAAATCATGCACATGAGTGTAGACATGAAAATAGTCATATTAATATGTCTAAATGTATGAAAAATTTATGCCAATGTATGTTTACCACCTTTGTGTGTATATACATACAACTATAAATATAAATCTCTATGTATACATAGATAATTACATACATATACACACAAATGTGTGTGTATATATATATATATACAAATATACATACAGATATATGTATATAAACACACACACACACACACACATAGTCAGACATATGTATGTGAAGAAATGGGTTCATTAATAGCTATGCATGCACACAAGGATAGTACTTGAATGGAAATTGGTTTGTGGGTACAAATTTTCCACTTCAGCTATTCTCGACTAGGTTTTCACTTGCTGCGAGATTGTTTTTTCTCAACGCTTTGTTCAGTGATGTTAGAGAGAAAAAATGACTACAAAAAGACACATATAGACTTATATATGAACATATATATGTCCATATAAGGGTAAAAGTACAAACTTGTGTCACACTTTTACAAAGGAAGAGGACCACGACATGCAAAGTGGTTAAACTTTAACAACATAAAAGTGGTATTTGTGTTTAGAATTTGAAAATGATGTAAACTAATGAATTATGTAAAATTGGATGTACTTTATGCCTATAATTTGTAAAAAAAAAATTGAATAAGAATTGACATAGTTTTTTTAATTTTTGAAGTCCATTTTTTAATTGTTGAAAAACGCTGAAAATTGAGGGTCTAGTTCCCACCAAAAAATATATGTAAATAGTCTTATTTTCCTCTGATTTTAGAATATGTTTTAGATGACATGTATAGGTAGTGTAGAAAAAAAGAAAGATTAGTTTTCGGTATATATTTTGTCTGTTATAACTATTCAAATTCGGAGTTACTCTAAATTAACAAATTTTGTCTCCCGCCTAATTTTCCCTAGCAAATCTACACCAAATACAAAACCAATTATATATTCTTGAAGAGGACTCTCTTCTATAGTATGAAATATAAGTTCTAAAATTTTCTAACATGATTTTCTATTTTTTTTTCTTTTTTTGAATGGGCATGTTCTTCAATGTTAAACTACCTACTTGGAGTTTTTTTAACTTATAGTATATTATATTTAATCAAAATACTATAAAAATTATATGAACATAATCTAGACTTGGAGCTCTATAAAATGGTATTTTTAGATTTTAAAAAAAAATCAATTTTGATGGACAAATAAGCCCCAGAAATGACATGTTACCAATTTTCCCTTTTTTTTCTTATCTGGCTACCACATGAGGTGCCACATAAGTAGTTTCGGCTGAGACCGGTTCGGCAGGAACTATTTTGGCCAAAACTAAGGCCGACCAAACATGGTCATGTGGATGACCACGACCCTCAAAGTTGATATATATAAAAGTTTTTTTTAAAAAATTTAAAAGCAATTATCAATTATC
This sequence comes from Thuja plicata, assembly GCA_018584345.1. Lineage (NCBI taxonomy): Eukaryota > Viridiplantae > Streptophyta > Pinopsida > Cupressales > Cupressaceae > Thuja > Thuja plicata. Next base: position 1,202,225 of record MU227084.1, read on the forward strand.
CTAACTTTAAAAATATTTTTTTAATAAAATCATTTTTTTAATTGTTTTAAAGGCGTATTTTTGGGTGTTAAAGGGCAACTAAGAATTAAGATTATCAAGGAGGTTTGTATTATTTGTAAGTTTTTTTTTTTTTAGTTTTTTGATATTTTTTTTTTGTGTTTTTAATTAAAGCATTGTTTAATATTAAATTATGAACTTATCAATATTATTTTTGATTTTTTTTTATCAATTGTATATGGTTTTGTGTATGTAGGTGAATCGAAGCTCTCAATTTGAACAAATTGTGCAATGGGGAATAAAAGGAATAGAACAAGAAAATATGATCAAATAAGGGATGCCAAAATGAAAGGTCATACAAAACGTAATGGAGATAAACCTGTTGAAGTCCAAGAAGATCCAATTCAAGCAGGGGAACAAATTGATTGAAATATATCTTTTGACATGGGAAATTTGATGGAGATGGATGCCGATTCATTTTTCAGTCAATTTTTATCTGACAAATTGGTACCTAAAAGAACAATAAAAAAACAATGCAAAAAGATTTGGGATGAATATTTTCAAAATAAAAGTCTAATTGGAAAAGCACAATTATTTGCTAGGTTATTCAGGAAAAAGGAAATAACTACTATTTTGTAGTTGTTAGGTGTTGATAACAAGAAAAACTCAGGAGACAATGTAAATCAAACAATAGTTGAAAATTTGCAAGATACATTGAACGACATTAACAACTCAAGTCGAGGAGCCAATTTAAGTGCTACACGTAGAGCATTGATAACTACTTTATCTAGTAGGAGGTTGACATAGAGAAAACAAGTACATGCAATTTCTGATTTACTAAATGTATCTAGAAGAACTGTTCAAAGATATATCAGGAAGAGAAATATGTTAGATGAAAATATTCAAAATAATTGGGTTAATATTTATAGACTTCCTCGAAAAGACAAAATTTCTGAAGATGTAAAAAGATAGGTGATTGAATATTGGACCGCTCACTCCTGTGTTTCTTCTAATAGAAGGGATACTATACAGATAAAAGATGAAGAGAATGGTATGAAAACTGCACATCCAAAAAAATTATAGATACAACACAAAGTAAATTGTTTGAAGCATTCAAACAAGAATTTTCAGATGTAAAAATATGTCAAATAATTTTTGAGAGGTTGTGCCCTTTTTTGTACACATTAAGGTACGTGAAACTTGTTGTTTCCAAAATCATGTTGAGTTTCATCTAGTTTTGCAATCATATAAAATTTTTATGGCACTACTTAATTCAGATATGGTCATCCTTAGAAGTACAACACAATTTGTGAAGTCTATTTTATGTAAGAAATCAAAAGATTTAGATGAGTTTAAAGTACAATGTATAAAGAGTGCATACAGTGATTGTGAAGATTTACATAAATTTCCATTGTAAATTGAGAATATTAATGTTGCAACGTCATTTTTGTGGAAGACATTTGAATAAGAGACATACCGAACTAAGACCAGAGATGAATCGAAAGAAAATGTATTGAAGGAGAGTGAATTGCCCTACTTTGAGTTTATGACCAGGTTCTATACTATCATTTATCCACTTATCCAACATTTTCATGGTGCAAGATGACAAGCTAAACATTTCATGATTCTAAAAATTGTTTTCCACCTAGTTGTATTCTTTTAGCTGTAGATTTCTCTGAGAACTATACATTCTCCCCTCAATCAGAGTTTCAAGCTCAATATTATCATTCTGACCAAGTTGCAATATTTGTGCAAGTGACCTATAGACACACACAATTTGATTTGGATGAGGTAGAAATTACCAATCCAAATGAACGCATTATCATTAAGGAGGTTCATTTCTATATCAACGATGATAAGGTTCGTGATAGGAGCTATGTGGCTCATTGTTTTGCAATGTATTTTGAAGATATTATGAATCATGGGATAAAAGCTGCACAACACTGGATTTGGTTTGATGGTTGTGTAGGTAAGTGTATGCACTTAAATTCATTTTCAAATTCTTATTGATTACTTGTTAAATTATTATGTGATCATAATCTTGCATATGTAACAACTTAATCTTGTAGGACAATTTAAATCTACAAAAGCCTTTAATTGGCTAGCTATGCAACATGCTAGATGCAATTTTAATTTTTTGTGGAACTTCTTTGAAAGTGGACATGGAAAATGAGAGCATGATGGAGCAAGAACATGTGTTAAGCGTGCACTTCGCCAACATGAACTTGCAGGTAGAAATGGTGTGAACAGTAGTTATATATATATATATATATATATATATCTATATATATATAAATATATATATATATATATATATATCAAATAGTATAATTTAAACTTAGATGTATTTGAACTTTAAACTGATAGTTCAGAAATTTACAGGTAACATGATAGAGAATTCAAATAAAATTATTGAATGGTGTAAAAATCACTTTTCTATTCGAGACACCAAATACAAAAAATGTTATTTTTTGGAAGTGAAAGGCAATTTATAGTTTGTAGGAAAAATCTAACTTAAATTTTTTTTTTTTGTTCATCTATGTTATCATAATTGTTGATTTAAATATGTGCAACTTTCATTTCATATTTGTAACAAATATAGACCGATCTAATCCTTACAATTGTCAAAGGATTGTTGGTATTAGAAGTTTACATCGATTGATGAGTACCGGACAACACAAGCTTCTATTGATTCAAGTAAGAGAAAAATCATGTTTCTATGTTGACTACATTGAGGACAATCCGATGAGTCAATGTGAGAATATTGCAAATGGATATGTTTCACAATGGGACATGAAGGAGTTTATCAGAATGCATCCTTATGAAGATGACGATATTGACATAAACATTCATGATCCTATATATTCAGCTGATTATAAGCATGTTTCTTATTTGGTTGTTACAGGTGCGTGCACATGTACATGATATTTTATTTTAAAAATTTAATTTATTGTGTTTTGATTTTAATTTAATATCTAATTTGCATTTGTATCTAGGTGATATTTTTGTTGTGGTTGCGGATCTTGACAATGCTAAAAGTGTAGATTATTATCTACTAAGATGCACAGAAGCAAAATATAAATTGCCAGAAGAAATTGTAGATGGTGATGGACAGTCATATCTGACTGGTTCAATTTTTATTGAAGGAACATATTATCAACAAGTAAAAATATATAGAAATGGTGTTCAATTTATTGAATATATGTCTGGTAAAAAATTTCTACATTACAGTCACTTGGTTATAGCAACAAAGTTGCAATTTGAGACATTGCAAAAAAGAGGACGTGGCAATCAAAAGTGGAGGTTTCCTATTTAAGAACATGAAATTTTTTTGGAGATAATAAAAGACAGAGAGGATCCAGACTATATGTATCAGGAGCTTTAGGATAAAATTCTTTTTGTAGCTCTCATACTTTCATATTTTAACTCTACAGTTTGAACTCTTACTTAATGTATTGGATATTGGATATTGGATATATGTTATTGAACTCTACAATTTGAAGTCAATAGTTATGCATGCTTGGTATATTGTGTATTCTTTTATAATGTATATTTTGATGATTCAATGGATTTAATATGTAGCTTTAATATATGTTGTTATAGATTTATGTGTTAATGTGTATGCTTTGATACCTCCCCTTAAGACATCCCCTTTTAAATTATTTTAAATTACTTACATGACAAATTGAATAGATTAGTTAATTGTATTTTAATGGTTCAATGAGTTTATTATATAGATTTTATGTATGTTGTTATAGATATATGTGTTAATGTGTATTTTTTTATACCTCCCCTTAAGACATCCCCTTTTAAATTATTTTAAATTACTTACATGACAAATTGAATAGATTAGTTAATTGTATTTCAATGGTTCAATGAGTTTATTAGATTTCTTTTATGTATGTTGTTATAGATTTATGTGTTAATGTATATGCTTTGATACCTCCCCTTAAGACATCTCCTTTTAAATTATTTTAAATTACTTACACAGGAAATTGAATAGATTAGTTAATTGTATTTTAATGGTTTGATGAGTTTATTATATTGATTTTACGTATTTTGTTATAGATTTATGTGTTAATGTGTATTTTTTTACACCTCCCCTTAATATGTGCAAAGTAGATCACTGGCTAAATATGCGCTCGTACAATTCAACTAATCCAAATCTGATATAGCTGCAACCTCAAAGAGAGATAGTATATCTACTATACGGTATGGATCATCACTAGAGGATGAAGCCTATGTAAGTGGAGGAAGGCCAGAATGGTAACACAACATATATCTCCCTAAACAATTAGATGACATCTCATGAACCTGTGTCGTGATACTAGAAAATGCATCTGTCATGATACTGTCATCAGATATAGTCTTTCCTACAACTGCCATTTCCAAACCTTTTGGTATGACCAAAAGGTTTGGACCCACCTTTGCCCACTTATTAGTGGACACTGAGGAATTAGGCCCTCTAAATCTATCTGATAATCTCCCCATCCCTTCTTAGAATGAGTGGGAAAATATATGTAATCAACATCATGATGTAAATGAAATTATACAAACAATTGTTTGCAAAAATATAGTGGAAGGTCATCCTTTTGGGGCCACCTATGATGAGCAGCCAACCATCGAGGATATATAAATGGTGCAACAAGGTCATCCTCAAACCGAGTAGTCATATAACCTCTAACCTGCACTTTGTCTCAGTAATGAGGAAACATGGTCTTCACCATAGCGGTGGAGACCTCTGAATCAACCTATCTATACTTTACAGCACCACTAACATTGTGGGAGAGAGAAGTATAAAATGTATCAATAGATATACTATCATAAGGGTTGTATGATTGAACTATGTCAATCATACGAACTAGGTCCTCTCTAATGACCTTCACCCTATCCCTATTAGGGAGGGTGTGGATGACTGGATACCCTAATCAAGAACCTTAATAGCTCATGTCAATTGAGCTATGGTACTAGTGAATAAATCCTCCATGCCCTCTCTAGAATCAGATGATCTATGAGCAGAGCAGTCACTATGACCCCGTGTACTGATGTGGACAAAAGTCTTGTTGCTACTATAGAACCAGCTTGGCTCTACTCTGAGATCTTTCTCCTAGATCTCTTAGGGTATTCACAACCCTAAACTGAAGTAAGCCACTATCAACTTTACCTCCCCTTCAAGACTCAGTCCCCATTTATATGTTATTCATCCTCCTTGCTAAACCTACACAAATAGATTCATTCTACTCAATCAATGTTTTCTGAACATTGTTTTCATTCTCTACCCTGGTCAGATTATTACCGAACTCGCCTAGGGTAAGGTCTCCGGACTTGTTGTTATTTCTCCTACAAAAAATAAAAAATAAACTATGTACAAGGGCTCCTCTCGAGTTCCATCCCAACACATGACTCTCACCATGGATTCAGGAATCTCAAGGGGCCATTACTGCTTACAACCCAGAACAGGCAAAGAACTAACAAATTACAAAATAGAAAATAAAGTAACTAATCTACTTGCATGCAAAAGGAACCACGAAGAAACTTGATATCCACTAAACACATAGTCTGCAACATCTCATTACTGGAAACAAAACAAAATAATACAATAATCTGCAAATCTCTAAATTTCTTGTAGCTTCTCCTCTTCTTCAATCTCTACTCTCTCGATCTCCAAAATGAAGGCTTGGGATGTTATTAATAACCATCCTCTCATTGGAACTACCCTAACTACCCTCATATTTGTAAGCATATCTTCAGGAACCATTACAATTGACCATACTATATATAAAAGACAAGATCTGCTTTTCATGGGCTGTTACGACTGATTTTACCGAGCAACAGTAACGTAAAATCGACCACCAGTCTAAATTAATCGACAGTGTTAACCAATAGTGTTAATCGATAGTGTTAACTGACACAGTGTTAACTGATAGAGTGTTAACCAGCACAGTGTTAACTGACACAGTGTTAACTAGCACAATGTTAACCAACACAGTGTTAACTGAAAATTAGGAAACCAGCTAAGCAACCTAGCTAGACATGGATTGACCTAGTCATATCCATCTTAGGGAAAACAAATGACCTTCTAAGGTCCACGCTGTAACACCCCAGAATTGGCATCTTGCAACCCTAACCAATTTTGTTGCATTTGTCACTCTTCTAGATCATCAAAGTCCTATTGTATTAGGCAATTCTGAGTTTTGACTGACTCTACGCGACCTAAGTGTCAAATGTAGAAAATCCTAAATCTACATTAATCATACATCATATTTAATTCTTAAATAGCTATTGGCTAAATAAACCCTATGATTCAATTAATTTAATTAATAAAGTCCTAGCACTTTAATTAAATTAAATTCACCCCTTTTAGCTAAAACACATGAAAAAGGAATTAAATAATATTTAATTATTAAATAAATATCCTCATTTCAATAATTGAATTTAATTATTCAGATAATTGAGAAAAACCTATTTATGAGGTCATATTTATTTAATTAATTGGATATTCTCTCAAAAATCTTTCTTCTGTTCAGAAATAGAATCTTTGAATTAATTGTGCTTTAAAGAGAAATAAAATAATTAATTCAAATAAAATAGAATTAAATCAAAGAAATAAAACAGTTAAAGTAAAGATAAAACAATTTATTGTATTCTTTTAAATAAAGCTTTCTAATTTAAACTAGCTTTTCTATCTGTTTTATTTCAAAGAGGAAAGTTTATATTATGATCATCTCTGAGTCTATAAAAGAACTTTCATTGCTCATTCAAAAGCCCCACTCACTTTCATGCATTGTTAGAATACTAAATTATTGTCACATTTCTTGATAATCTCATATAGAATAATTTCATTTTGCAATAGATTACTTTCAATTTCTAGAATAATTGCATTGAAATCATATCTTAGATTAATCTCACATCTTTCATTTCTTAGAATAACTGTGCATTGCATTCATGGAGAAAAATCTTTCATTCCTAGATTGGTCTATGGTTGTGAGACTCTCGTTTTGAGAGCTATTTTAAAAACCCCGTCTGGATAGAAGGCAACAGGTCAAATCATGCAGGCAGACGGGATGAATAATCTCATATTCAGTCTTGTGTGTATCTGATGAAGAAGGACTATGTTGAAGTGTATGGTGAGTTAACAAGGCCAAATTTACCACATAAATTTCTGGCACCCACCGTGGGGTAGGTACATTCTGTTCTGGCCTCATTTCATTTCACTTTTTTTCTTTTTTTTTGCATTCTGTCCGTACTTCCATACAACTTTGTTCTAATCTCACACGAACTTTCTAAGTGTCTCGCATGAACTTTCTAGTTCTTCGCGTGGCTCTTTGAGATTCTTCATGCGATCTAGTATAAATCTTCACGCAGAATTAAATACCAGAGCTTTCATTTTGATATTTTATTGCCTCAATTTTCTAACCACCTATTGTTTTCTAACATCTGTGTTTCTCTTATTTTATCTTTTGAAATAGCTTAACAGTGGTTTGCAGGACGCTGGGATAAAGAAAAATCCATCATAAACTTCTAACATGTTTATTGCAGGATTTTGAAATGAAGAAAGGAATTACAAACTACTAATGGGTTTATTGCAGGACGTTTGTCGAAGACCTTGCGTATTTTTACAAACTCGTATATCTATTTTTGGTAGTTAAAACACACTTCAGTTGGTGCTTAAAATGAATCATTGTCTTGCGTGATTGAAGTGTTTTTTAGATTGTAATCCTAAGAACTACATGAACGTATCCTCTCCCCTCACCTTTATGGATCTTAGGTGTAAGATAAATTCATGCGATTCTTCTAGAGTGGCTACCTCCCGAGATCTTTATCAGAGCCGGTGAGAGTGGATGCCCAACTGGTAACAGGCTAAAGCCAAGCCCTTCCAAACCGGTATACAAAAAATGCTATTGTGATTAATGTCACAATAGACAGGTGTGACTTCATCATGGCAACCAAAATCTCCTCCAATACCCTAGTGGTGTGTTAAAGTCCCTACATTGTTAAGGTGAAAGCCTTTCTTTGAAAGGATTGGGAGAGCCCCCTTTATTAAGAAAATGACTTGATCACAACCACCTAAATAGATGTCCTTACTACAAACTGTTGTTCTAGTTTTCAAAAAACCTCTATCTATTGGCGTGAAAGGTCAGAGACTGACGAAGATGCCCCATATTTTTATGGCTTTTAGTAGAGATAATAGCCCTTTGGGAAGCAATTCCTTTGGGGTTCAAAGCTTGGTGTGCCTGAGAAGTGAGTGCACATGTAAGGAGGAGCCCGTGCCTCCAAGCTTCTAAGTTATCCGCTAAGAGTAAGTGTAGCTAAACTTTGGTTTAAGTGGGGATTCAATAGATACTATGCTGGCTATCCTAGGGTTGTGATGTTCCTATTCTGGTACTACAAATATATTTTTTAATGTGTTTTGCGTGGGTGTATCATTTGAACAATCGAAACTATCGTCAAAACACACAAACTAGAAATCTTGAAAATGTCCAAAATAATCTATCACTCAAACTATCTATCAGGAAACAACACAATTGTATCTTAGGAAACACAAACTGGTCTCAACAATCTGATTCTATAAACGTTCATTTGTCAAAATTTGCATAGTTTCACGTAACATTTCCCAATCTCTGCATCATTTGCTGAGAATCTTCATGCAATACACTATAAACTATTGTGCGACATTTGGCAACAATGCTGCTATTTTGTCACTTTTTATTCTGCCAGTCTAGTGTCTTTCTTTGCGCGATACTACAAAGTTTCGCGTGGGTCGGTGAGAATCTTCGTGCAAAAGAGAAATTCTTCATGTGAATCTGGAGTATTTTTTCCAAAATAGCAAGCTAAATTTTGTCAGTCAAGTGTACTTCTATCAAATCTAGTCTCTGATATGGGTCTATTTTTCTGCTCTCCATCTTCACACAGTATGAAACTTAGTTTCTTGGGTTGAGAATTATGGGATTCTTTCTTAAACTGGTCTCATCTCATATATTTTTGGTCTCTTTCATCTGTGTTGTCATGCCTTGTGTCACAATAGTCATCTCTTGGCTATTCTAGCCTCATCTCCAATGATTTTCACCAAGGATACTTCACCCTTTGGCACATTCTTTGCAATTACTTTGAGACAATTTCAAGTTTGGTCCTAGTTCACATCTCTTATTCAAAACTTTGTCTATGACTGTCACAACTCGAAGTGGAAAAACATTTCCTTTAATCAATCAAGATGAATCATCTAAAGGAAAAAATACTGATGCTAAGGTCAACTATACCTACACCAATAATGACAATGTCATTAATATGGTTGAACCGGTTGATACTAAATATTGTAATGTCATCATTCTCAAGGGAAGGGAAGATACTTCCAAGTCCAAAACACCTTTCATTTTGTGAGGGTCTACACCTCAGTCTTCTGAACAAGGATAGTCTCAAGTGAGTGCTAATGTTGTCACTTGATCTCGTGCTAAGATTATCCTCAAAGGCCCTGAGCCTTCTATATCTACATCTACCCAACCTTCAGAAAAAGCTAAGGTTGACTCTGCTAATAAGAATCCAAAAGTGGGTTCTTCATCTAATGCTACCAATTATAGCATTCTTGATCAATTACAACGTACTAATGCTCAGATAACTATTTTTGAGCTATTAAAAATCTCCCCTGCTCATAGGGAAATCCTGGACAAAGCCCTCGCTGAGGCAAATGTCCCAAAAGATCTTGATCTTGACTGGTTTCAATCCATGGTAGGTCACTTGACCTCCTCCCATTATTTGTCTTTCTCTAAGGAAGATGACCATTCTTTGAGTCACCCACATAATAACCCTCTGCACATTGAAGTCATGATAGGTCCAAAGTGTGTTTGCCATGTCCTCATAGATAATGATGATGGCCTCAATATTTTCTTTTCTAGTTTCCTTACTGAGTTAGGCTATGGTGAAGATTGCATTAATGCTCGCAAAAATATTACTATTAAAGCCTATGATGAGGAAGAACATAAATCCAAGGGGTTAGTTATTTTTCCAATAAGAGTTGGTCCTGTTGAACGAGATGTTATCTGTCAAGTGCTTGACATTCCTTTGGCATAAAATATTTTGTTACATAGCACATGGATCCATGAAATGTAGGTTGTCCCTTCCACATACCATCAGTGCATTAATTTCCTATTCCAAGGATCTGAAGTGAGTATACCTGCTAATACACACTATGATTGCAATGCCCTCACAAAATCTGCTGACATCTTTATGCCTACCAACAGAGAATCTATTGAACTCCTTCAGAATAAATTAAAAGAAATGGGAAAGAGTTTGACACTCAAATAAACTGACATGGGAGGATATCAGATTAAACCTATGCTATCTATTACATCTTTTCCTTTGTCTCCACATTCTTTTGGGAGACTTTCTGAGAGTACTAAACTTTCTATGGTTCCTCCTCCAACAAAGTATGGTGGTACTTTTGTACAAGCCACAATGCCATTAGAAGAAGAAGCTAAAAATAGAGCTATCAAAGCTTGGATCTATAAAGGAGAAGATAATTTTGAACAAACTACTCCTTATGACATGAAACTTGAGCAATATGGCAAAGGTCTATCCATTATGCAATGTTTTGGATACAAAGGAAATGGTCCCATAGGTGCGAATCATAAGGGCTTGATTGCACCACTTGAAGCTATTGGTCATAGAACTCATGACTCTACAAGTATAGGCTTCTAGAAACTCACATTTCAACTGGGAATAAACAAGTTTGTACGTTGAGAAATAAACAACCAACACCTACAGAAACACCTAAAACTGTAGAATCTGAAGACAATTCTGATGAGGATAGTTTTCCTTATCCTATTCCTCCAAACTTGGCAGAATTCTTTGCTGAGCTAGATGAATTTATCCTGTGTGTTAGTATAGTAGACACTAACAGTGATTCTGATGACACCACTTCCTTTACTCCATTAACTTATGAGGAGTGGAAAGAAATATATACTACAAATCCAGGTCATCAAGGTGATTTATATATACCACCACACTTTCAAGAACAGTTTGACTGAGAATTCCAGTCACTTCTCATTACACAAGAGGCAACTGAGGTACCTAGGCCAAAAGGTGCTCATTTGACCATAGCATAGGTTCTAGGTAGAACCCATCCCAACTGGGGACAAAGGGTTGATTTCACTCACGTTCTTGATATGCCACCTAATGATGAAACAGACTCTCATGAATATGAGTTTGACAGCTTGTCATATGCCACCTCTGACAGAGATACAGATACAACTAACATATATGAAAACCTTCTTGAAGTAGGTGAAGGGTCTAGTGTAAGTTCAAATGAGTTCGCCTCCCTAGATTTTAACATGTTGTCTACTACAGTCGCTAGGAATCAAAGGAATTTGACTACACCTTTGGATGAGATCGCTTTAGGTATCGAATTGCTTGTCCATGCCTTTGATGATTATATCATGAATGCACTTGAACCCGTCACTCCTCTTTCACTTTGCCATCCTAAGCTTATAGACTGGAACTCTACCTCCCCATCTAATGAAGTCCTTACGTTCGAGAACAATTATGCTCTTACCTGTTACCTACACGCTATCAAACCTGTAACGTCCTCCACTAGTGAAGAAAGTGTCAATATGACCGAGGAAAAAATCAAGTATCTTAGTCATAAAATCAAAAGAAGAAAAAATAGGCGCTCTAATGGTGAAAACCACATCATGGCAGTATTAGAGCCTAAAATAGTCAAAATAAAAGACGTATCCAAGGGTGAAAACCTCTCTAAGGCGCCTGAGGGTGAGATACTTGATGTATTTCTGAGTCACTTTTGGGAGAGATCATCTGTGCTTATTGAACCAACTCAACCAATCAACTTGGGTACAGAGGAAAAATCTCAGATCATTCACTTGGCACAATCACTATTAGAGGCAGAAAGAGAAGAATTCACTACATTATTTAGAAATAAAAATATTAACTTTGCATGGAAATATTTAGACATGCCGGGATTAGACCCTAATCTAATCATGCACCATTTGTCCATTGCACCAGGTGTTAAGCCAGTCAAGCAGAAGCTTCACAAAATGCATCCACATGTAGCTCTACTTGTCAAAGTTGAATTATAGAAACTTCTTAAGGCAGTGTTTATTAGAGTAATTGATTATGCATAATGGATCTCTAATATTGTTCCTGTATCAAAACATGATAAACCTATACGAATCTGCACAGACTTCAGAGACTTGAATTTGGCATGTCCTAAGGATGATTTTCCATTGCCTAATATTGATATGATCATAGATATGACAGCTGGGTATGAAATGTATTCACTAATGGATGGTTTCTCTGGCTACAACCAGATAAAAATCGCGCCAGAGGACCAAGATAAAATGACTTTCACATGTGCCTAGGGCACTTTCTATTGGAATGTCATGCCCTTTGGACTCAAGAATGCTGGTGCCACATATCAGAGAGCTATTACTACTATATTTCATGACATGATGCATAAAAAAATGGAAGATTATGTGGATGACACTTTAGCTAAGAGCATGCACCGAAAGAAACATCTTACAGATCTAGGTCCTATAATAGATCGTATGGAATAATTCAGTCTCAGACTCAATCCTAAGATGTGCACATTTGGCGTAACATCTGGAAATTTTCTTGGCTATATCATCTCTACCAAAGGCATCGAAGTGGATCCTACCAAAGTACAAGCTATTATGGAAATGCTGCCACCAAAGAATATCAGATAAATGAGAGGACTTCAAAGCTGGCTGTAGTCTATCTGGTGCTTTATCTCACAACTGGCAGACAAGTCACAACCATTCACCAAGACTCTACACAAAGGTGTGACTTACCAATGGAACAAGGAATGTGATGAAGGGTTCACACAAATCAAACAGTATCTTGCGAACCCACCAATATTGATGCCTCCTATTCATGGGAAGCCACTTGTACTGTATATATTTGCTACAGATGTAGCATTGGGTATCCTATTGGCTCAAGAAGATCAGCACAAGAAAGAAAGGGCTATCTATTACATTAGTAGAACTCTGGTCTCATATGAAATGAAATATTCTGCTATAGAGAAGGCTTTCCTTGCAGTGGTGTTTGTGTCACAAAAATTGTGGCACTACATGTTGGCTCATACTACATGTCTAATTGCTAAAATTGACCCTCTGAAATATTTGCTCAGTAAAGCTACCCTCACAGGTAGACTAGCTAAATGGGTCACGCTTATCAGTGAATTTGATGTTGAATATGTGGAAAGGAAAGCCATTAAAGGACAAGCAATAGAAAATCAATTGGAAAAAGAACCTCTAGTAGATCATCAACCATTGCATATTGAATTTCCAGATGATTCCATATTACTTCTCACACATCGATCATGGACTATGTTTTTTGATGGTTCATTTACCCAATAGGGGTCAGGTGTTGGGATACTGTTCATTACACCTCAAAGGTACTCTTTACCAAAAGCATATAAGATGTTGTTTCCTTGTAAAAAAAACATGGCTGAGTACAAAGCCTTAATCAATGGTATGAAGATCACCCTTGAGTGGCGAGTAGATGAAATCAATGTCCTTGAAAATTCACAGTTAGTCATGAATCAAGTAAATGATATCTATCAGACAAGGGATGACAAGTTGGTACCTTATAAATAGTTGGTTGATGATCTCAAGAAGTATTTTACTCACATCACATTTCAAAAAGTTCCAAGAGCAGATAATAAAGTAGTAGATGCCATGGCTACTCTTGCCTATATGCAACAGATGCTAGAAAATGATTTTCGACATGAATTCCTAGTGGAGACATTACGCCACCCAACCTATGATTCCCCTGATTCCTGGATGATCTGTTCTATTATTGGACATGACTCATCTTGTTACCATCATATCTTTTCCTACCTTCATGACCAGATTATTGTGGACACTTACACATGGAATGAGAAACGTCACTTAATCCACAGTGCTTCACGGTTCATAATCATCGCTAATGACTTGTATAAACATGGTCTAGACGGTACCCTCCTTAGGTGTTTAGAACCTAATGAGTCCAAACAAGCGTTAGTAGAGGTACATGAAAGCATCTATGGGTTCCATTCTAACGGCCTTACATTGGCCCATAAACTTATTAGAGCTGGTTACTATTGGCTAGATATGGAAAAAGAAGCTACACAGTTTACTAAGTCTTGCAAATAATGTCAACTACATGGTAATCTGATTCATGCTCCGGCCAAGGAGCTTATTCCCTTCATTACTTTCTGGCCATTTCAACAATGGGCCTTTGAATTGGTGGGTCAGATTTACCCCTCATCCTCAAATGGACATAAGATCATAATCACAGCTACAGACTATTTTACCAAGTGGGTGGAGGCAGTCCCTCTCACCGTTGCCAATGGCAAATTAGTAGCTATGTTCATTCTCAACTACATCATCTACATGCATGGTGTACCCTCAGCAATAATCACTGATAATAGGGGACAATTCAAAAGCAAGGATTTGACAGAGCTAAGCTCTAAGTTTAAAATTACTCAACATTGGTCTTCCATCTATTATCCTCAGGGTAATGGAAAGGCGGAAGCATCCAACAAGACAATCCTTAAAATCTTGCATTGCACAGTGCATAAATCTGGACGAGATTGGCATCTCCAAATCAATCTAGCTCTTTGGGCATACAGGATAAGCATAAGAACACCAACAGGGGCTACACCCTATGCTTTGGTTTATGGGGCAGATGTTGTGTTACCAATTGAGGTTGATATTCCTTCTCTGTGAGTCTCCTTGAAAGGCCTCATTACTGATGAAGATAACAAAATATCTCAGCTACAAGAGCTAGAACTCCTTGATGAATGTTGACAAGTGGTGTTTGATCACCTAAGAGCATACCAGAAAAGGATGTCCAAGAGCTATAACAAGAAGGTTAGACCAAGGGATTTCCAAGTGGGTGACCTCATTCTGAGGGAGAACCCTAAGATTCAACAACATCGGATCCAGAAAGGGAAATTTGAACCAAATTGGCTCGGTTTGTATGTTGTCACTGCAATGTTTGGGTCTAGTACCTATCAACTTTCTACCACTGAAGGAGAACAACTCAAAGAGCCCATCAAATCTCTTCATCTGAAGTGGTTCTACAACTGAGACATCTTTAGTATGCTTGTGTATATAGTAAAGTCCTAAAAAAAATTCTAAAAATCTGAAAAAGACCTGAAAAAATGATCATCTTAGTGAAAACCTAGCGATATGCACTTTGATGTATCTCCAAAAAAATTATATATTCCAATAATACAAAAACATTAAAAATTTGAAAAATACAAAAAAAGAGAAAAAGAGAAAAAGGTGCCATTGATGAAAACCTGGCAAACAAGCATCATGGTAGCAAAAAAAAGAATTTCTACCAAGAAGGTGAAAACCTGGTAAATAGGTGCCTCTTGTTCCACAATGCTATATCTATCACAACACAACTTGGCTTGACGCATTTGCTTTCCTACTTTCCTGCTTACATTTTCTTTCCATTTTCTTTTAGTTCTCGTCAAGACACCAACTCGCATGGATTGAAACTGGTCATACTCTCAGAACAACCCTCCTGATCTAGGGGGCACTTTCCTATTATCTTTTAAGGATCTTTTTCACATCAGTCACCAGTGGTTCTCACTGCATCTACCTACTGATGTCTAGCTAGTACTACGATCTTCATTTGAGCATCTCTCTCATGTCAATCACTAGTGGTTCTCATTGTGTCTACCTACTATCACTATTTTATCAATATTTCTCACATTTGTTACAGTTGGGGTTATACTCAAACTCTCTATCTATCAATACTCAGTCTTGACAATTCTATGCTTTAGTTTGTACATAGCTTTTGGTCACTTTCGTGACACTCTAGTTCCTTTGCCAACCCTCCTAATTTGACACTGATTCAGCACCATACGCTCGCGGGAAACCAACTCTAGTTTTTCCTCATAACATATGTCAAGTCAGTCATCATTACTTGGGGGCATGAGTCCCCAATCTGATCGTATCTTTGGTTTACACCTAAGTCAGTAATCTTGTCATTTCTCAAGGACAACTTGCTGCTAATGCAAACTGGTGTTTTTCAACACCACCATAACTAGTGTTTTATAACACTATCTTTGGACACACCTGTGTTTTTCAACACACGTCAGATATTTCACATGTAAAAATCTATCGATAACAATCAAACACAATGCACTCACAAGCACAATGGTGTTTTTCAACACCTCTAAACATGGACATATTTGAAAACTTTGAAACTGGCTAAGCTATGATTGAATATGTCTTTGTATGCTGTCTATTCTCATGGATTTCATTGATATTTTATTTGTCTACTGCTTGTTGGTGTAGTCCTGATGATCTGGCAATGTCAAATAAATAGGGTGTATGTGATAAGAGCTCCCGCACTAAGGTGGAACAACCTCACATCCCTCGATCTTGTTTATTTGTACACCATGGTGAGGTCGGTACTATCTCCTTGCTTGTTATTGCTCTGTTTGTTATTGTTTTGTTTTTTAATTATCTGTTTGTTTACGCATGATCGCACTCATGGTTATCTTGGCTTTGAATTTCCTTGATACTAGTGTACTCTTGCAACATTAACTGGAAACAATGTTCAATTCATCTTGGCTTTTGTGCCTTGGTGCTTACATTTGTTTCCTACATTTTATCCGATGCAGGTCATATTCATATCCTTATGGTTGCATTGTGGCACTAGTGCGGGTTTTATCAACTTCACTGTTTCAAAAAAAATGCTCAATGATGATGATTATACGATGGGTCTCACAACCATGTTCTAGAATTGCACTTTCATATTGAATCTAGCATAGGATTGCATTTTCATTCTAGACTTGCATTGTGGAAGTAATTTGGTGTTCTCTTCATTGCATTCTTCTGAGTTCATACATTGGGGAGTTGTTCTTCATTGTCCTGGTTTCATCAAGACTGCACAGGTGTTCGATCCTCGCTCTTGATTCTTCACATATTCTTTTGGTTAGCATTTGTCATCCTGCATGACATGTTAGTACCATATACATATTCATATTCACAAATCATTATCATCTACACATTGCATTTTGCATCTCTTGTTCACATTGCATTTACATGAATCACCTACATACATAACATGTGCATTTCATACCATATATTCCAAACATGTTCATACATTTTCATAGATTCTAATCATCTAAAAAAATCTAAGCATATAGGAAACATTTCATAAAAGAGAAATATACAATATGTGATGATACCAAAAGATGAGATCATGTATATATCCAATGTGTCGATACAAATACAAATGGTGCTACTCAAGTGGGATCTATCTCAGAAGGGTGATATAAATACATGGATGCCAACGCATCAGATATATCCTATGATCTCATCTATCTATCTATCAAAAACTAACTCTGGCCCTCTCCCTCATCACCTGGAGGAGGTGGAGGTGGGGCCCTATCTAGTGGTGGTGGAACTTGCACACCCTCTGATCCTCTAGCATAGGTCGAGAATCTTGCCACCTAGGATGCCTCATCAGGCACCGCCCCTATATATGATGCATAGTAATATGCCACTCAAGCAGTCAGATGTTGCACCTCCTCCTGTGCTGACCAGAGCTACTCTCAGAGATCCTGTATCTCTTGATCTCTATCCAATAATCATGCATCTCGCACGACCAACTATATGGTCAAGTCTCCAACCTATCTTGAGAGCTATCTAACTCTCTCCCAAGACCGCCGCTATGGACCCTATGCTATATCCTATGTAGGCTAATCCTCCTGCATAGGATCCTCCTTTTGTACCTCCTCCTATAATGGTACCTGCTACTCCTTAGCTGTGGGCTCAATAGTCTATCGTCAGGATTGTCTCGTACTCCCGCTATCACTGGCCCCTACATCCATCCCCATCTATCGAGCAGGGATGTCTACCTATACTATCCGGGGTCAGGGACCCTACTATAATCCTAGTTGTGCCCTCTACTATGGTGGGGGCATCTGCATCTATTGTACCACTTGTGGTTGTACCACCTATGGAGGTACCACATGCCATCAGCCTGCTATGCCGACCGAATCTGTAAACCTTGAGAACTGATGTGTCACAAAGTGCTCCCTGTACTCGGTGGTCATGCCGCCATCTGCCACATCTCGTAGGTAATCCCACTGAACTGGGGCCAATGCATGAATATCTATCATGGTGCGGCCTTGGTCTAGCTTCGTAAGCTATCCCCTCTGAATATCATCAGTAAATCTGGCATACACCGTGTACTCCTATGATATGTCCTGTGGACAACCGAATTGCCTCCATACCTGCCTCTGTGGGAATCTCTTGATCAATATAATAGTGCGACCAATCATCCAACGTGAGAAGAACATATGACTCATTTGCTCTGCAGCATCATCCCAGGCCTCTGTGAGTCTCCATGGCCTCCAAAATACTGCAGCTAGGTCATCGAGCTAGGCTCACCATTGATCTACCTTACCTAGCACTGGTTGGGTAATCATGCCCCTATATCTGCAAATATAAGGCTCTAAATGCTGCCTCATATCCTCGCATATAGGCCTGGTCATGAGAAGATGCTCCCAAGCCCATACTTGTAAAACAAAAACTCTTTCTGCCATGCTCTTCACCTCTTGATAGGTGATCTCATGCATATCATGATACATGTGTGCTAACATACACTGACCCCATCCGTAATGTTGGGGTCATGCTAACATATGCTGCAGGATCCTGCCCCAGCCACACTCTAGACCATGCTGTCCACGATCAAGCATTAGATAACACCCAAGGAAGTATGCTAGTACCATGGGCAACCTGTGTGTCAGCCCATACTCACTGATCAGATCCTCCAATGAGATTGCTCTCCCCATAATGAGGTCATCCTGTAAGATCTCCCTCAATGCTACTGTCCCCAATCTGGGTTGTGTCTCTTACTCTACCCTGGCACTGTAGAAAGGTATCCTCAGAATCTGGTAGATGTCCTCAGGAGTCACAATCATCTCCCCCTATGGTAGATAGAAGGTGTTCATTTCCAAATGGAAACACTCAACAAGTGCTCCTAACAATTCATGATTTACCTAAATCTCAGGTACATCACATAATGAACTCATACCCAGTGTACCCAGATGCACTGTCTCTACATCATCCAGTTGTGATACTAATCTGCTAATGGCTGGGTGGTGTGATCTGAAAGCAACATCTAGAAAGTCAACCTGCAAGATATGAAAACCACAATACAGGATCAGTAATCTGAGATAATCAAATCATAACGAGATAATGAAGCATTCAAGACATCCTCCAGACAGTAACAATGCTAACGCACAAGCTATTGGATGTAATGCAGACTGATTTCATGTTCTTATTGACCACTTTTTCCCATGCGAAGAAGCATATTTTCGCGCAAAGAATTTCTCTTTCGTGCAAAGAAGTTTTTCGAGTCATGCAAAATTGGCCTTTTGTGTGAACTCTAATGCTAGATAGCACGAGAAAACACCCTCTAGAAGGGTTTCTCACACAAACATGGGTACTCTCCCCCGTATGAGATTCCTCACTGAATGGTGCGAAATGCAGTTTCATTGCGTGAGATTTCCCTACGGACCGCGTGAAGAAACTACTTGTTCGCGCGAAGACCCGCGACTCATTGCCTAAAAATACAGAAAAAGAAGAAAATTTGACAAAAATTGAAGAAATTTGAAATGCAAAGAGGTTTATCGACTACTTACTAGAGGTCCATATGCTGCGGGCTGACTGTGTCTCCTCAATCACTCGAATCGGTGCGTGTTGTAGGGGACCACCATTTTCTTTCACTCAGAGCTCAATTCTCAAAAGTCAAAAGGTTGAAATGATTTGAAAATGACCTTTCTATCCTTATATAGGTTTTGACCTAATTTCTCAAAGTGCTCTGTTTTGCGTGAAAACTTCACCACTACCTAATTTGACCGCTTTGAATCCATTTTTGTGATCAAAATTGAAATCTGACACTTCTATATAGCTCAAAATCGCATTTTAAAATTTTTGGGATCGACGCGATTGGACGCTTGTGCAGTCAACTTTTTGACATTGCTTTCTTGTCAGAATCTTATCATATCATCCTTTTCTGCAATCTTTGACTTTTTTTCCTCAAAAGTCAACTTTGGTCAACTCTGGTCAACCCTAGTCAAACTTGGTCAACCAGACCTTGAAATCACTCAAAATTGATTCTAAATCTTCTGAATTCTTCCACAATCTATTCTAAGTTCTTCTTGATCTCCGATTCAACATCTATCTGTGATTTTTCGCTCTCCATCATCATTATGGCATGTCATCTTTCCATTTCGCTCCTGAGGGGATAGGATGATTACATCATTCAATCAATTCCAATCAATCTGATCTGATTTTCAAAAGTCCCCATTGCTAGGGGCATCTCATAACTTGGGGCATGTTCAGTTTTTTCGTACCTCACGGTCAAAACTGGGTGTTCCATAACTTTTAATCAATAAGGACATCTCCATCCCTTACATCTCATCATCTTTTAAGTATCTGAGCAATGTAACTTAGATTCTTGAAGATCAAACTTCATTCTGGAGACGGTTCTTGAAAAACTATCTTTTTGGGACAGGTATCAGGGCAATCTAACCCTGACTCCTGATAATCAAGCTCCATTCTAGAGATGATTCTAAACCTCTATTTACTATCTTTTGAGATAGGTATCGGGGCAATCTAACCCTGACTCCTGAAGGTTAAGCCTCGTTCTGGGGATAGCCTTGTGAAAGATGTCAATCTAACCAGTGTCTTGGTAATCTAACCTGGATATTGGGGGACTAAGCTTGGTCCTGGAGATAGTCCTAAAATCTATATTTGACCATATTCTTTATGGATAGGTATCGGGGCATTCTAACCTTGACTCCTGAAGGTTGAGCCTCATTCTGAGGACAGTCTTGTGAAAGATATCAATCTATTAGGTATCGTGGCATTATCACTTGGATCCCTGAGGATTAAGCTTCGTTATGAAGATGACCCTCAAAAACTCTACTTGACCGGCGTCTTGGCAACCTAACCTAGACTTCAGAGAGTCAAGCTCTGTTCTGGAGATGGCTCTGAAATCTTTGCATCATCAATTTTCAAATCTATTCTTCTGTGCTTCAGGCATCAGACTATTCTTTGAATCAATGCGCTGCTCACACATCAATTCAAAGAGGAGCAAAATGTAACACCCCAAAATTGGCATCTTGCAACCCTAACCAATTTTGTTGCATTTGTCACTCTTCTAGATCATCAAAGTCCTATTGTATTAGGCAATTCTGAGTTTTGACTGACTCTATTTGACCTAAGTGTCAAATGTAGAAAATCCTAAATCTACATTAATCATACATCATATTTAATTCCTAAATAGCTATTGGCTAAATAAATCCTATGATTGAATTAATTTAATTAATAAAGTCCTAGCACTTTAATTAAATTAAATTCACTCCTTTTAGCTAAAACACATGAAAAAGGAATTAAATAATATTTAATTATTAAATAAATATCCTCATTTCAATAATTGAATTTAATTATTCAGATAATTGAGAAAAACCTATTTATGAGGTCATATTTA
>MU227084.1:1238458-1265190 GCA_018584345.1 Thuja plicata
AGCTCGGTAGACTCTGTCTAATGACTGATATGACATTCTTTACTCGGTAGACTCTGTCTGATGACTGATATGACATTTGTGTAACATCAAAGACAATACACAATTTAAACAATTGTATCCAACACATTGGAGCGATCAAGGATTTATGTTCTGGTTTGAAAGTTATGAACCTCTATGTGCGGGTCTATGTAGAAGACAACAAAGAAGTGTATTTTCAGTTATTTGTTTGCAGAGTTTTGTTTAGTGGGTTTAGTGGATGGGAAGGTGTATGGATAGAGTCTAGAAGGATATTAGGGAGTCTTTTTGATGAGATAACAAAGCCTAATGTTTAACAGAAGTGGTGTAAATGAATTTCTCAAGAGTGGATTCAATAGTTGCAGAGTTACTATCTAAAGAAAGTCAATAGTATTTGTTGTGTAGACCCAAGGGTGTAGTCTCTTTGATGATGGAGTAAAGGGTCTCATTGGTGTTTGGGTGTATAATTTTAAGAGTATTTAAAGGTGTGGATTCTAGTGGAGATGTGTCTTGAAGAATAAACTTAGTATTCTGACCTTAGATTGGTCTAGTGAATTGGGTTGGGTCTTTGATTTTACCTCTCATAGAAGGAATTCTTGAGTGACCCATGGAGAAAAAATGATTTATTTGAGGGATCTTTGAGAATTGTTGGTTTTTTTCACTTTTCTCCACATTAGAAACCTATTGAAGCATTTGGTTTCAAGTCTTCATTATCAACATCCTCTCCTTTATCTATATCTACCTTTAATCAAGAATTCATTTTGCCTCATCTTCTCTGTGCTAGGGTGATTACTAGGCCTAAACAAAAAAAAAGCATAGTTAAAATATTATGAATCTTCCTTTTTGAATGTATCACCTATATCATGACCACTCTACTAATGAATCACAAGCCTTACATTAAAAAAATTCAACAACTCATTAATAATGATGTTATTCACATATCATGTCACAATGAGTTATTGTTTAATACTCCTTTCTTTAAATAAAATCTAAGTCCCTATTATGTTACTCCATAGTATCTAACATTGTTAGCTTATTCCTTGGTGGACTCATTGTCATTCATGGTGTGATCATAATTTATGAGTAGCATAATAGGTCATCTTTATCCTTGTGTCCACACTTGGGGGATAGGGGTATTATATCAATCTCTCTTATCCTCTTCAATGATCCATTTTTCCCTTGATTAGACAATATTTATATATTATTTGACATCTATTCCTATATATAAATATTGGTTTACATTTAGGATATGCATCCTTGATTATAACCTTTTTCATTAACTACCATTGGGTTTTCATGGTAAATAAATCCATTACCTTGGAGACTAACAATGTTTTATCCTTCACAAGGATCTCTTTTGCACTTCTTGTAAGATATCTCTTTGTAGTTTTCCCTTCCATCTCCCATAGGAGCTATGAACTCTTTGGTTTGGATTGGGTTTTGATTGTGGATACTGTCTTGATGTTAAAATGGTGTTATCCTTGTTTATCATTTCCTTAAGATGTCAAAATTGTACTTATTTTGCCATCTTAAGTGGGGACATACAAATCCTCCTTATTGCATATATAATGTTCACTTTAAGGATGATAGAGAGAGTACACTAGAATAAAATAATTTTCTATGGATAGATCACTCTCATTTTCACATATTAGGGATTAGTTGACTAGCATAACACAATTTGCTAGTCCATTTGACCTATTTTTTTTCAAGAGTTAACTAGTACTCTCTAGACCATAAGGTATTGGTCCTTAGACTAACCGTGCACATTTGGTGCTTTGACTGACTGCCTTTTGGATCCTTGGATAGATTTTCCTCCTCTCTTTGATGGGTGGAACTAGCATAAAAAAATTTGCTAAACTATTTCTCCCTTCTCTTTATCTTTCATCTATCTCTCATGGATCACCTAGTGCAACATAATTTTCCTACTTTGTGTCATCCATGATTGTCTTGATCTCTCCTACATGGTTTCATAACATAATACAATTTTCTATTGAATCAGATCATGGAGTCTTATCTTATCTTTGATGTATTATCTTTCTCTTTTTAGGTGACCACTTGTGCTCTTGCAGTAAATTCCTGAGAGTGATGCTAGTGATTGAGGCATTTTGTCTAGAAAGGTCTCTTCAACTAGTTGACTTGGAATATTAGTTTAAACTCTAGGCATTTTTTTTTTTTTTTTGTATCCTTTCATATGGATGTACTATTGGAATAATATAAAGGTGTGTACTGAGAGGGGAGGGGTGAATCAGTACCCTTAAAAAACTTTTAAACAAATCTTTGTATTCAAATACTGATATAACTGACTGAGTAGATAACTTTCACAAAACATGTAATGTCGCTACTGAAATGTAAATTCATGTAATGTAAACAATAAAAAATACATGAAACTTAAGTACTCATGAAACTACTATTTTGGTATTGTAGAAAATCCATGTTAGAAGGTAAAAATTACGGTGGGGATGAGACCAGCAAAGGTTCACTACTATAGTAATAAAGTAGCCTATTAGAGATTACAAAGATTGATCACTTCTGGTGACCTTACCCTATTTGGAGTAACAATAAGATTGACTAGATCTACCTCATGTGAGCAGTTAGTAACACAAAGTATGTGTGCCCCCAGTTAAGATATTTATACAAAGATAGTTAAGTCTACTCTGTCAGGAGATTTTAGGATTGTTACAATTGTCAGAGAGTAACAAAGTTTTTTTTTTAAGTAAAAGTGGGTAAACCACTAAATATATTTATATAATAAGGACTGGTTCAAGAGCTCTGTTGGGAAAGAACTAGTAAGAAAACCCAGCTTCATAGATCAATACAAAAATGTTACTAGTAATTCCTACCTATTACAATGATGACATAAGTCATTTGAAAAAAGTGTTCACTAACCACTAACCATGCTCAACAGCTTAAAAATATTACAATAGTAATTAGTGGCTATTCAAAACTCCACCCTCGATCACCTCAAAATTTTCATGAAATGAATCCCACCAAAAAGAAAATTTGCAAAATTTTGTAGTCGGGAACACGTATGCATCATACAATTTGAAGCCCTAGTTTATAGAATAGCCATGCAAGGTTTCCATCAACACTATGTTCACTAAATGCCTCGCCATCAGATTACAAAAAAACTTCAACCATAAAAAATAAAAAAATTACAGAATGACCCACATTATTGCTTTATTATTCCATGGCATTAGATTCAAAGGATACTAGATCCGGCTATGTTCTTGGTGACCATCACCAATTTTTTGCATTCCAACCATTGTCATTGTGAGATTCAATTTTGTTGGCCCATCCTGAGTCTTGGCTAGCTTGCGGAAATGTATCATGTGTCTGCTCACAAGGGGCTTGGGCCCAATTCACTTCACATTGCAAGTGGTTTTGTATAATGGGGGCTGTGTTTGTGCTGGAGTATGTTGCTTGACCAGTGGGTGTTGAATCCTGTGAAAAGTTATCCCCCTCAAGTAATTTAAGTAGTTCTTCAACCACCATGTAAATTTTTTCTTCCCAAACAAAGCCCATTGTCGACCCTATTGTTAGCATCGCATCCTTGAGTTGGAAAATTCTCTGGTCTTCCAGTGAGATTTTTATATTGTCATATATAACCATTATAACATGATTCGAAAGAAGTGAATGTATTGGGAACAGACCACCTACCAGTGCATGCCCTGTCCATAAATCATACTTTTGCATATCTTTTTGAAGCTTGTTTTCATCCCAATACTTGGAATGTACAACATTATGAGCTAAATTTACCAATAATTCAACCGACTGCATCAAGTCCATGGCATTTGAAAGGAAAATGGAAACCAATTGTGAAGGCTAAAGAAATTGCTTTGTGTGTGGCTCTGTATTTTCAAAGCCTATGATATTTTTAATTGTAGACCTAGTAATTGCAAAATGTGAAATAAAAATACCATCCAGCACGTAATCTTCAATGTGACAAGGGAGGACTTCTTCTTCATCCAGCGATGGAATGGAGATTCTGTAGTTCTTGGGAAGGACTTCAGCGTGATGAATAGAACATTGGCCGCATAGTGTAAAATTGACATTTTGCAGATTCATTGCGATTATTTACCAGTTTCCAAGGAATTAACTTGCTGGATTTTGATGTATTTGGGTGAATTTAAAATATTACATAAGGAGTAAAGATGCAAGTATTTTGCAACTCATGTAAAAAACCTTTCAATTTACCTGTCAATGAAAATTTACCACGTGTCCCTCGGCCATGTGAATAATTTGATGTATCGGACACCTCTCTATTTTATCATTAAATGTATGTACTATGCTGATTTGAAAATGAGCTCATTGATGCCACTTGAACTCCATAGACTGGTGACATGCTTGCTTCATTATTTGCATTCTGCAATTCTTTTCCTCTTCCCACATGTTAACTTGTGACATAGATATGTAAATCACCTTGTAGTCATTACTTAGCATAAACTTCCTGTACTTGCACTCCTCGATGGGCAGTATGAAAATATGTAAACAATCTCAAATTGATACGACAAATGATGTGAGATTATAGAAACTTGTCACATAAATCAGTTTTCTTCATTAATTCCACAATCCCAATGTTTATCTCTTGATTTTAGATAAATGTTTTATCTTTGTCCACCACCCACCAATTTTAGATAAATGTTTTATCTTTGTCTAGAGAGTAACAAAGTTGTGTGATATGAACAAATTACAATCTGAATATTGTGGATACAAATCCTTTAAGTACATATAAATTTATAACCTTATTGTGAATAATAATACCTTCTGTACTACTCGATAGCCTTGCTTCTATTCTAAAAACTAAATACTGCAATGTAGTCCTTATCCTAAAACCCTTGTCTGATCTCTGATGTCCTTAGTATGGTGGCTACTTGATAATTGATTGATCATCATACATTAAAAAATGGAAGCTTAACATTACATATATAAAACCTCTTGACTTAATTAGGGTTTTACAATATCTTAGAAAACCTAAGATGAACGATGTATACAATTTACCTTGATCATCTAAATATAGGAGATATAAACAATTAATGCTGTGAATTCGTAATTAATATTCTCCTTGATAATTGTTAACCGTTATCCAGGTCAGAAAAAATTTGTTACCTAGATTGATGTGCCATTACAAAATTTTATGTGACCGCTAGTTTACTTGGTAAATACTCTCTTTTGGTGCTTGGTGTTCTCTGTGTATCTTGGTATGTATTGTATGCATGATGTACCTACTACTCAGTAAGTCTATCTACTCGATGATCATTGTACTTGGTTAACTCTACTCGTGATCAGCACACTTGGTTAACTCTGCACTCGGTGATCATACTAACTAGTTTGTCTATGACTTTGTTACCGACTGGGTATTTGAATGCTTGAATACTAATGACAACCTTAAAAGCTCATTTGGAGTAACATTCTCCCCCTTTGGAATTAGTATACAAAACTTGTATATGTAGATGTAGTATACACATTACAACTTATACATAGTGAATATACATAGTGACTCCTCCTTTGTACATGCTCGATATATATATATATATATATATATATATATATGTTTCTCCCTTTTTATACATATATACATATGATTCCCCCTTTTTGGAAATTAATGACAAAAATAAATAACTTACAACTTGTCAAAAATGTTAGGATGGGACCTCTGGAGATTTTCCAATAACTTCTCCTATTCCTCCTTTATATGTTTGAGAGTTAACTACTCTAATTTTATTTGTGCATGCATATCATATATGCTCTTGGTAACTGATAACTCCAGGGTGGCAATCAAGTTCTTTTCCATTTTCACATGCTTTTGCATCATAACTAAATGCAGTAGTAACATAGCCTATAGCTCAGTTACTTGGTCTCTAATTTTTTCCTCTTCCTTCTTCAAATCAAGTCTCAACCGCTGTGTTTGTAGAACCTTGGTGTAATGCATATGAAATGCATGTTTCTCGATTGAAAGAATGTTAGCACTATCTTTTAGATATTCATCTTATTTATTCATATTTTCATTAAGGTCGATACTGAAGTGATCTAAAGTGCATAACTTCTATAAAATTGTAAGAGCTTCATTAATAACAAATTCTAATCCATTTAAAAATTCTGACAGAGTTACCTTATTTATTGCCACTGCTTGGATAATATTCTCAGTAACCTTGTACTGAATCTTATTTTTTGCTCTCTCTTCTAACTTCTACTTAACAATAATGTCTAGACCATTTATTTCTTTGATGAGTTGTGAAAGTTGATCAATGATAGGGGTTGATTCATTTATCTTCAAGTCAGGAACAACTTGTTGTAATATCTCCTTTGCAGCCTCTAGCACCTGTGCATTTTTGTGTTCTTGCCTCAGGTTCTCTTGTGCTTCTTTCTAGGTGCATAACTATCCATATCTCCTAAGTGTTTCTGGATCAAGTGTCCTTGGATCATAGTCAGGGGTGTCTATGATTTCATCAAATGTTACTATATCCTTTCTCTTCTTCTTCTTCTTCTTCTTCTTCTTCTTCTTCTTCTTCTTGGTTTCTTTCTTTTGTGGCTCAGTAGGTGTGATTCCTAGAGAAGGTGGCTCAGTAGCTGACCTGGTGTCAGTGGTAGGAGTTTCTACAGTCATTTGCATGTTACCTTCACCTTTGTCTTCCACATTAGTGGTATTTGTAGGTGCATCACCTTGTATTGTGGCTCTAGTATGCTTAGTTTTTTTACCTTGTGTATCACCCTTGTCTTCATTTGTATCTGTGACTTGCTCGGGTGTCTTCTTTTTTTCTTCACTTTCAATGTTAATATCTTGTACCAAAATTGGAAGATTACCTAGTACCATTACTCGGGTGACCTCTGTTGTATTTGTTTCATCTAAGGTCTCGGTGGCTCTGATTATCATTTCATCTTATTTAGCATTGTCATCAGGATCACCTTTAGTTATATCGTTTATTATGATCTCTGGATGACCTAGATTAGTCAAAAGTTTAGGAATACCACCCAATGCATTATCAAAGACTGCATCATCAATATTTTTTGTTTCTATGCTTGGTCGATGTCCCTTGGTATTGGTTGTAGATGAAATGACCTCAGTTTCCTTCATTTTCTAAGTTGGATTCAACATATTGGTCCAAATTCTTGTGCTCTCTTCATCAAATTCCATTAAAGTATATTCATTTTTCTTTCTTTCTTGGGGAATTTATTTGCATACTATTGCATGATATAATTAATCTATTCCACTTTGCAATCAGCCTTAAGTAGAGTGAGAGTTGTCTCTCTCAACTGTTTCTCGATATTGAGTGCATAAGTCCATCTGGATGATATTTTATCATATATTCTTATGGAATGTAAGTATAAAATAATAGAGGGACCTTATTGAAAGTAATCATCATACCTATGATAACTTCTTTAAGTTTATCCTAATTCTCAGTAGTCAGATCTTCATAAGCGTGTATCTTAGGATGTGCTAACCTTTTTGTTGTCCTAATTTCCTTTGCAATTTCATCAATAGTCTTTGGTCCTTTGTTCTGCACAACCTTAAATTGATCAGTATTTTCAGCAGAATCATCCTTACCATCTTTATTCCTTACACACTTCTCTCTTTGTCTCGATGCATTAGTCTTTGGTTTCCTTGTCTGATAAGTGTATTTCGGTGATGGCCTTGTAATCTTTTCAACTCCTTTCTTCAAAGGTGATTAATCTATTGTCACCGATCTTTATCTTATCCTTGGTGGAGACTCAGTCTTTATGCCTTTTCCCTTCTTGGCCTTAGGTACCTCTACTTGAGCTTCATCAGACTCAGTGGTATCAACATCTTTATCTTTTTCTTCATCTTCACTAGTTGTGGTCTACTCCTCGGTATCATCAAATAATTTATCCAATTCTTCATTAGTAATAGAAAATTTGTGTTTTAATGTTTTAACTATCTTAGTCTTTTTCCTATCCATCTTTTCAACTTAAAGGCCAATTGATATTTTGGTATGAGCTTCTTCCTATGTGCCAAATCTCAAGGCAGATTTGTCAACTGGTTTGTTAAGTAACTTTTCTATAGCTTCAGAGGATAAATCTCTTAGACTAATTTCCATTTAGTCATATGGATTAAAATGTTTTAATTTAATTAGTTAATTTTTCATTACTCTTTAGTGCTTAAGATTTCTCTTAGGTGCATTAATAACTAATTATTTTATTAATTATTAATGTGCAACCTAGCTTTTTTACTTTTAGGGTTTTGTTCACCTTTTAAGGTTGAACTTTGTAATTATTGTTTCATAACTTGGAATATATTTTTCTCTCTTTTTTAGTATTTTAGATTTTTTCTTTTTCATCCTTTTAGATTCTCTCCTGTAATAGGTTATTTGCATGCAGTGTATTTTGGGTTTTGCGAATTTGTATTTCTTAAATCCTACATGGTATTAGAGCCACACTGCTACTTCTTGGTCTGGTATTTTTGAAGAAGTTATTCAAGGGAAAAAAATCATAGCTTTTTTGGGGTTTTCTCCTCAATCTGAAAGAGGCACATGTTTTGGTACATTTTGAGTACAAACAAACCTCACCATCATGCTCAGAAGGCCCAAGAGATTACTTTTTCATTTTAAGTTTGCCATTCCTGGCTATAGTGGCCTCTAGAAATTTTTTTATCTCTCCCAGGATGTACAACACAAGTTTTGAGGCAAAAAACTTTAAAAAGTAAAAAAATGCCCCAAAAAAACTTGTTTTCTAGCGCAGGTAGTGCACACCGCCCTCGCACGTCCTGCACGCCACCAACGCCCAGCTCAAGGCCCGCACACCACTGCAGTGCAACTGCACCACCCATTCACCACCAAGGATCCACTGCCACCCGACAATAGTGCCACCTCCACTAGAGTTCACCACCTAAGAGCCACCCATCCACTGCTCCACCGCCCACAAGCCACCAGTAGCCGGTGATGTCAGCACTCTGACTACTGATGTCATTTTTTTGGCAACTATTTTTTTTTCAGGCAGCCACAATTGTTTTTCTCACAAGAAAACCTAGTGATGGTCATACGGTCATCAAATCTTTTGCCATCGAAGTGCGATAATCATTTTAACGTCAATTTTTTCCCAGGACTGGTTTTTTTGAGAGAGCTTGTTTTTGGAGGTGTTGTTGGTTTTTTGGCTGTAACTTGAGCATACGGTATCATTTTTCAGAAAATGAGATATCCTCAGAAAGGTCTTTCCAAGATGGAGATCACCATTTGGGTTTTGTCTACAAATTCATTCATTTGAGTACCTAATTTTAGGGTTGAAGTAGAGGCTTCAGTTTCCTCTCTCTCTGCATCTGGCATCCAGGTTTTCTTTTTGTTTTTTTTTCTTTCTAAAGTTATTTCTTTGGTGTACGAGTGATAGTATTATACATTGTGGGGGGTGCATTTTAATTTCTACAATTTACTTCAGAAAGACCCTTCTTCTTCCATCTTCTTCTCTCAATGTTGGACCCTTTAGTGGCCCGACTGACACCACATAACTACCACACTTGGAAAGAACACATGACCAGGCTACTTATGTCACGTGG
Source organism: Thuja plicata (assembly GCA_018584345.1). NCBI lineage: Eukaryota > Viridiplantae > Streptophyta > Pinopsida > Cupressales > Cupressaceae > Thuja > Thuja plicata. The sequence continues at coordinate 1,247,976 of MU227084.1, forward strand.
CTTATGGTCTTGTCTGGATGAGAACCAACCTATTCTATAGCATCCTTTTGAGGTTCTTCAGCACAGAAACAAAATGGATGAAGCCATGGGCTTAATTGCACTAAACATCTCTGACAGTCTCCTATTTCACCTAGAGGGTTTGAACACTCCTCAAGCCATTTGGGGAAAGTTTTTAGATTTTTTGGGCATAATGAATGAGTTTTGGGCACTTCAGCTTGATGTAGAGTTGACCTCTTTGACTCCTACTAGTTTTCCTACTATTGAGGATTTCCTGATGAAGTTCAAGTTTCTACACTCAGTTTTACAGGGATGTGGAAAAAATAAGACACATGATGAGTGTATCTTTCTGATACTCTCAAAGCTACAAGGACAGTATTAGATATTTTCTTCTACTTTCTACTCCACTATGGATGCTTTTAATGCTAGGCACACCATGCCTTCCTTTGAGACCTTCTGCGATCGGTTGACATTAGAATAGGAAAATATCCAATAGATGGATGCCTCTGGCTCTTCAATCCAAGCATTGGTAGCTTAGTCTTCACAGGGGAAACCAAAACATAAATCCAAACCAAAGAAAGATATAGCAGGTAGTGAGTCTTCCCCCAAACCTACGTAGAAAACTGATTCAAAACCTCCAGCTCACCCTTCAAAGGGTAAATCTTCTTCAAAATATTCTAAGTGTTCCTCCAAGACTAAGAAGAAAACAAGTGAAACCTATAGTTTTTGTGGCAAGGATGGACATCCTGTTTCTAGGTGTTGGAAACATTTGGAGGCTTTAGATAAAACCATGCAGGAGCATCACATTTCTTCTTGTCAATCCACATCCTCCCCTATAGGGAAAGGTCATGTTCTTAATGCACGAGCTACAACTTCTGGGTCCACCTTGATTTTGGATTCCAGTGCTTCTCACCACATTACTCACACTTAGTAGTTGGTCACCTTAATTGCTCCTTGTGCTACTTCATAGATTTTTGTTGGGAACTCATCATATCTTTCTATTTTTGGTTCTGGTTCTGTTACATTAGCTAGGGGTTCTCTTAAGGATGTGCTTGTGGTCCTTGACATCTCGACGAACCTAGTGTCCATCTATCATATTTTCCTCTCTAGCTGTGGTAAGACAGTTGAGTTCTCACCACATGATGTGGTTATTTGGGACCTACATGATTCTGATTTGATTGTGGCTACTGGGAGTGTTGAATTTGCATCTTTCCTATACAGATTTGATGGATTTGAGTCTTCTAATGGTACAGGTTCTTGTCTTATCGCACATTTAGATTCAATGATTAGGCTTTGGAATGAGAATTTGGGCCATGTCAATTACAAATATCTTTAGCAAATGAGCACACAGACACTTTTTCTTGGGCTTCCTCAGATTTCTTTCGTTGATGGTGTTTGTTAGGGTTGTGTTCTTGGAAAACAACATAGGGATCATTTTTCCTTAGGGATGAGGTACTCATGCTTTGGAACCATTGGAATTGATTCATAGTGACCTCATGCCATTTCCTACTCCTTTTTATGGTGCTAGATATGTGCTTACTTTCATTGATGACTTCTCCAGGTGCACATGGGTGTACTTTCTTATGTACAAGTGTGATGTCTTTGATTCATTTAAAAATTTTCAGACATTTTTGGAGAATCAATCTAGTCTTTCTATTCAACAGACACACATAGATAATGGGGGGAGTACATGAATCAAGCTTTTAGAGATTTGTTCTATGAACATTGTCTACAACATCAATTTTCAGTTCCCTACACCCCTCAGCAGAATGGTGTGGCAAAGAGAAAGAACATAACATTTCTAGAGATGGAAAATTGTATGATTCAGTCTAGGTCCATGGATTTGTCCTTTTAGGCAGAGGTAGTCAATTGTGCCAACTAAATTCAGAATCAGGTGCCCCACAAGGAAGTTTGGCATATGAATCTAAAGGATGCTTGGTCTCATGTCAATCCTGATATATCTTCATTATGATTTTTTGGTAGTGAAGCATGGGAATTTATACCAGATGCTCAGAGGAGAGCAATGAAGTGGAAGAGCCAACACCTCATTTTTGTTGGCTACTATGAGGATGTTAAGATGTACAATTTGTTTGATCTAGAGAGGTCTTGTTTCGACGGGATGTCTAGTTTGATGAGCACCTTCCTATAGTAGATACCCCAACTCCAGAGTCTACTTCACTTACCACTACTCCCTCATCTCTTCCAGATTCTTTTCTTGATGATGAGGATGATGATCTTAGTGATCCCCATATACCTCTAGCACAGGATCCTCCACTGATGCCTAGATGGGCTCATGTTATTGTTGAGGTTGTAGGATCTTTGGCGTGACCCTTCATCTTCCCGTCACACTCGGTCTCATATTGCAAGTTCTATCCTTTTGAGTCATGCTATTTGTGGTGATCCTCAGACCTTTTCGGCAGTGACAGGACATTCTGAGTGGGACAGTGCTATGGAGGAGGAGTATTCTGCTTTGATGAAGAATTGTACTAGGGATCTTTTTTATCTTCCTAAGGGAAGAAAGTTAGTGCAATGCAAGTGGTTGTATCGTACTAAGTTTTCTATTGATGGTTGCATTGATAAGTACAAGGTACATCTTGTTGTGAAGTGTTTTTCACAGGTTGAAGGTATTGACTATACTGAGACATTTTCCCCTATCGCCAAGATGAATTCTATTCACCTTGTTTTATCCCTCATAGATTATCAGGGGTGGCCCATCTTTTAGATGGATGTGAAGAGTGCATTCTTTCATGGTGATCTTACTAAGGAGATTTACATGGAGCAGCCTTAGGGATTTGTATAGGATTCCTCCTTGGTTTTCAGACTTCAGAGTTCTTTGTATGGTCTCAAACAAGCCCCTTGGGCTTGGTATGAGAAGATGGACTCTTTTTTTCTTTCCATAGGATTCACACGCTATCATTCCAATCCTATAGTCTACATTCAACATCTTGAGGATGAGGTTTTGATCCTTGTGATTTATGTTGATGATCTTCTCATCACAGGTGGCTCATCTTCTATGATTCAGGATGTTCAATGCACATTTATGGAGCAATTTGAGATTACTAATCTTGGTCTGTTACACTACTTTCTTGGTCTATAGATTGTTTACTAGTACTCTGCTGGGATCTTCATTTACCAGCAGAAGTATGCTCTTGACATTCTTCAGTGCTTTGACATGCTTTCTTGCAAGCCTTTCCCTACACCTTTTTAGTTGGGTGTTACCTTGTCTACCTCTTGCACTTTTCCTTTAGTGGATCCTACATTGTATCGATATTTGGTTGGCTGTTTGTTGTACCTGACACACACTCATCCTGATCTTTCCTTTGCAGTTGGTCTTGTCTCTCAGTTTTCCCATGAGCCTCATGAGAGTCATTGGCAAGATTCCAAGCATATTTTGAGATACATTCAAGGAATTATTTTGTGTGACATTCATTACACATCAGGGGCTCCTCACATTGTTGGTTTCACTGACTCAAATTGGGCTGGGGATGTTGATGATAAGAAGTCTACTTCTGGCTTTGTTTTTTTTGTCTTGGCTCTGGTCCTATCACATGTTTGGGCAAGAAGAAGAATGCTCACGCACTTTCATCTATAGAGGCTGAGTATAGAGATGCAGTGCACGCTAGTCAGGAGATTTTATGGCTTTGACAGTTGATGAGTGAGTTTGGTTTTCCTCCTAATTTTCCCACTATTCTGTGGTGTGACAATCAGAGTGCTGTTCACATTTCCTACAACCTGGTGGAGAAATAAGTGCACTAAACACATTGAGCTTCATATGCATTTCATCCACCAACTAATTTAGGATGGTGATCTTATTTTGGAGTACATTCCCACTGATGCACAGGTTGCTGACATCTTCACTAAACCTTTTTCATCTCTGTGCTATCTTCAGTTGAGTTCTATGCTGAGGGTGAAATTTTTTTTCCTTGGGGGGTCTTCTTGAGGCATTCCTTCCTTTATTTTTTTCAGTATGCTTGTTCTATATCTTTTTGGAGAGGGGTTTTTACCACTAGGTTTTCTCCTTTGTCTTTGGTTTACAAAGATTTCTTTGTATTGGGTACCTAATTAGGCCTTGTTGCCGGGACCCATTTCCTATTTTCATAGATGTGCTAGGTTAGCTTACCTCCTGAGATTCAGTTAAGGGGGGTGTTAGAGTATTTTCCCTTTAGTCTTATTGATTAAATGATGCTGATTTAATTCATTAAGTTTTCATTACTCTTTAGTGCTTAAGCTTTCTCTTAGGTGAATTAATAATTAATTCTTTTATTAATTATTAATGTGCAGCCAAGCTTTTTTCCTTGTAGGGTTTCGTTCACCTTTTAAGGTTGAACTTTGTAATTATTGTTTCATAACTTGGAATATATATTTTCTCTCTCTCTTTTTGAGTATTTCGGAGTTCTTCTTTTTCATCCTTTCAGCTTCTCTCCTATAACAGGTTATTTTCATGCAGGTGTATTTGGATTCTATGGATTTGTATTTCTCAAATCCTAAAAAATGAATATCAAGTTTATATTCCATCAGAGGTATCCATGCTATCCTCGGTTGTACTGCCTTGATGATAGTAGTGTCTTTGTCGACTACAAAATAGATTTCATCCTTATAATTCTCTTGCAATTGCATTGGTATTCTTGTTCTCTTCTCCATTATTTATTTGAACTTGGAAAAATAGCCATTCATAATTGGTTCAAAGATTGTGCCTAAACTTGTAATGAAGTCACCGATTTGCAGTGTAATCGGTCAGTTTTTCTCCCTTTTTACTTTACCAATAGAGGGGAAATAGTTCTACAGATAGAAGAATGTACAAATTAGTAGAGAACAAAACTTACAAGTATTTGATCATGTTGATCAGATCATTCTCATACTTTCCTCTAGTTGCCTCTGCAACATCTCAGCTAGCTCAAGTTGTAAACCCTTCTTTACAATCTTGTATGCAATATCAACAAATCCAAATGCAAATCTGTTAGGTTTACTTGACTGGAAGATCTTGTATGCAATAAAATACACACAAACCCTAATTTTAGGATCACCGATGGTGTTCATCAGTAAAACTCTACGATCCCACTCGGCTCTTGTTAGTTTTTTTATCTCTATTCTCAGTGAGCGCCTTAGGGATTTTTATCTATCTATTGTGGGTTACTTGGTTACTATATATATCACATATTTTCTTATCTTCTTTGATTTATCTAGAAAAATCTTTCCATCATGAACTCGAATCAACACAATGATGATCCATTCAGTTTTGAATTCCATCGGGAAATTTAGGGCATTGGTTAACACTTTGACCTACAAATATTTATGATCACCTTTTAGTTTAGCATCTGTACAAAGTGAATGATAGGTTGATATTACTTCTAAATACCCTATTTCACTGATATTTTAGTGAATTTATTCTCTCACATCATGAATAATAGAACCCTAGGCAATATCACAGAGAAGGCGCCTTTGTCATCGGGTTGAGCTGCAAGCTGCGGATGTAGCTTGTATTGTGGTTATGTGCAAGTAGAATTCTCAAAATTATCACATTTTTGTCTTTATCCATCTTTGCCTTCATGGTTCATGATGAGGATGCCATTGTTTTTAGATTTAGGGATTTCACAAAAGAACTTAAATTACTTGGTAAGTGCAAATTCTTACTTGTTATAACCTTTTAACTGCTTGAAATGTGCTTAGAATCTATGGAAAATCCTTGAAGTGCTCTGCTGTGAATTTTGTCTCTATTTCTCTACTCTGCTTCATGATTGCTATGTGATCAAATGAGTTAAAATACCTCTAATTTAGACCAAATAACTTTATTCGGCACAATAAATGCATGTTACCAACTACTCGATAGAAAAATAATTCACTTGGTTAATACTAAGGATGCTTTAGCTTGGTGAGTATACCAAATGCTCGGTTGCTTTAGAAAGTCGGTTGTCTCTCACATGTTCACCGAATGAAAATACTAGCTTGGTACAAATTAACCAACTTAACTAGATCAAAGTAATAAAAAATATAATACCATAGGGTGTGTGCACCAAGTTGTGGACCAAAAAGGGGGTATAAGTGGACACATTTTTTCTTAAATCGGGTAAACCTGATCTTGGAACAGGCGTTTGAGGGTCATGCACTCAAAATAAGAAGATGTGTAAAAAATAAAAAATGTAGTACTCTGAATCTAGTTTCTAAAACACTAATTTTTTTTTAAAAATAGATAATATTAAGAGGCTCAAACCTTGCACTTACGAAAACATGTTCCTGATTTTTTTGGAAAAACATAACATAGTTGTTTCCGTGTGCGGTACAAAAGATATAGTTATATTCAGTATTTTTTGAATCCCTTTGGTAGGATGATAGGTAAGAGTGAGATCTAGAAGTTGTATATTTTTTGTAATTTTCTGATGATTTTTTGAAGTGATCGCATCCTGAAAATTTGGTACTTGTTTGTGCATTGGGCATAACTTGAATCAAAATAATAAAAAATGAAATTTTTTTTTTTTGAAAAGTATATAGAATCAAGTATAGAGCAATAATATGTAATTTATTTGTAATTTTATTAAGTACATCAAAAGTTATTAAAAAAAGGTAGACTTATGTAGATGTGAGGACAATCAAGACACTGGTAAAGAAAATTAAAGTTTACCATGCTAATGTTGGCCAAAAATAGAAAAAATTATATGGTTAGAAAGCTAAGAAGATGTATGAGATTATGGTGAAAACTATAAAGATACCCAGTTGACAAATTGCAAACCTAATGAAGATAAAGTCAAGAATTCATCTTACCAGATGAAAAAACATTTAAAAGAACAAAAATGGAGGGAAAATGAGCCTCCAAGCCTTTGGGTCATTTTTGAAAGCTCTTCCCAAGCGATAACCCAATTGGGTTTCTAAATTTCAAATAACTTGATCGGGTTATGAAAAGAAAAAAGTACTTCAAAACCCGATCGGGTTTTGAAGAAGTAAAAATTATGCATTTTATTCTCCATAACCCGAGCGCGTTTTGAAGAAACTAAAATAGGATTTACTCTGGAAGCCATAACTTCCAAATACGGAGTTGGATTGACTCTGTTCAAAAAGTATAGGAAATATATTGAAACGATCTAACACATTATTAACCTATTATCATCTTTAGGAATCAACATTTTTTTTTTCCATCCATTTTAATCAAGTAAGGTATAAAATAGGCACTCATTATTGCCCATACATGCAATGTATAGGAAAATCAGTATTCTCTCTCTCTCTCTAGAGATTTTCCTATATGTTGCATGTATGGACAATAATGAGTACCTTTTTTAGACCTTACTTGATTCAAATGGATGGTAGAAAAAAATGTTGATGCCTAAAGATGATCATAGGTTAATAATGTGTTAGATCATCTCAAGATCTTTCATACACTTTTTGAACAGAGTCAATCAGACTCTGTATGTGTAAGTTATGTCTTCCATAGCAAATCATATTTTAGTTTCTTCAAAACCCGATCGGTTTATGGAGAATAAAATGCATAAGTTTTACTTCTCTTTCTCTCATATTATCTCCCAATCCCAATATGAGAGAGAGAGAGAGAGAGATTTTCCTATATGTTGCATGTATTGACAATAATGAGTACCTATTTTATACCTTACTTTATTCAAATTGATGGTAGAAAAAATGTTGATGCCTAAAGATGATCATAGGTTAATAATGTGTTAGATTGTCTCAAGATCCTTCGTATGCTTTTTGAATGGAGTCAATCAGACTCTGTATGTGGAAGTTATAGCTTCCTTAGAAAAGCATATTTTAGTTTCTTCAAAACCTGATCGGGTTATGGAGAATAAAATGCATGAGTTTTACTTCTCTCTCTCATATTATCTCCCACTCCCCATATGAGAGAGAGAGAGAGAGAGAGAGAGAGAGAGAGAGAGATGTTCCTATATGTTGCATATATGGAAAAAAATGAGTACCTATTTTATACCTTACTTGATTCAAATGGATGGTAAAAAAAATGTTGATGCCTAAAGATGATAATAGGCTAATAATATGTTATATCATCTCAAGATATTTCATACACTTTTTGATCGAAGTCAATAGGACTCCGTATGTGGAATTTATGGCTTCCATAACAAAGCCTATTTTAGGTTCTTCAAAACCCAATCGGGTTATGGAGAATAAAATGCATAAGTTTTACTTCTCTCTCTCTCTCTCTCTCATATTATCTCCCAATATGAGAGAGAGAGAGAGAGAGAGAGAGAGAGCATCCTCATTTTCCTATACATTGCATTTATGGGAAATAAGGAGTACCTGTTTTATACCTTACTTGATTCAAATGGATGGAAAAAAAAATGTTGATGACTAAAGATTATTTTAGGTTAATCATGTGTTAGATCATCTCAACATCTTTCCTATGCTTTTTGAACAGAGTCAATTGGACTCTGTATGTGGAAGTTATGGATTCTAGAAGAAAAGCCGATTTTAGTTTATTCATAACCTACTCGGGTAATGGAGAATAAAATGCATAGTTTTTACTCATTCAAAACCCAATCGGGTTTTGAAGTACTTTTTTCTTTTCAAAACCCGATCAGGTTATGGTTCGGTTACCAAGCCTAGAACAATTTCAAAATTTCAATAACCCGATTGGGTAATATGAAATTTGAATTTTTTTTTAAGATGTGTCAACTTTTTTGGTCCACAACTTGGTGCACACGCACCCCATAGTGCATATTAAGTCATGCTAATTTGGGATTTGTACAATTCATATAGGAATTGATGTAAGATATTTATTTTTAAAACATAGTTCCAGACTTTCTTGGATTTCTTAGGTGGACACGGTGGAATCACCTAATCCATGAGATGAGGTGTCACCAACTGTTATGCTTCATCCAATATTATCATTTGATTCTCTCCTCCACATTTTTTTCTGATCCTCATGATTTATTCAATTGTATTCCCATTTCCATAAGTATTTATTTTGTCTACACAATCTCTGCTTAAGTGATCGACCTTGTGATAGTGTGAGCATGCCATCAAAGATTTTGACCAATTCCTAGACTTAGTTCTCCATTGTCGCAGAAACTTTTCTACTATATGCCCATATTTACCACATGTTGTGCAACTAGTCAAAGTTTTATAATCCCAAACATAAACATTACCTTGTCTTCTCGGTTGATTTTCCTTTTCTTCTCCTTTAGGTTTCCAGATTTTCTTTGTATTAGTCCTTCATGCTTGTGATGTATGACCATTCCTATTGCAAGTTCAAAAATACTTATCCATGTATGGTTTCTTCTACTATTTGTTCAACTTAGATCTACAATCATGTGCTTGATGTCCATGCTTATTATAGTTATAGAAATTGCCATTGAATTTAGGAGAGTTTCTAGAAATACCTTTTACTTTGATCCTGCAAATGTTTGATGTGTATCCTAGTTATCCACAATGATGGAAAGAGGGTTTCTTAGGCTTCAAATTTTAGTATACATTGCTCTGTTCAACTTGATTTGACGATTATCCTTTCTCGGTATACCCAAATCTGGTATTGTTGTTCAATATTCTTTGATACCTCAAAAATTCATCCATTATCTTAGTATTGTCTTCAAATCTCTTAATCACCTCATTATGTTGTTGTAGGATCTTAAATTCATTTCTCATTTTTTCATTCTCTTCTTTCAATAAACCAGTGTCTTCCAATTTACTAGCAAGCTCAGTATTCACTCAATTTTCCTCATGTCTTATAGCAACCATCTGATTTGTGACCTCAAAGTAATGTTCAGTAAGTCTCATGGTCTCAGATTCTTTTTCTTGTAATTTAACAATAATTTTTCTTCAGTCGTCAACAACCATGTTTCTATCTTGTTCAACTTTCTTTGCATCATTCAAGACTTCAACTATTCTAATCGTTTGTGTATCTTGACCGATCTATAGTGCTTTCACTTGTTCATTAAGTTGCTGATTTCTCTTAGATAGCTTTGATATGATTCCTTCAGATGCATCAGATATGCTACCAAATTCAGATCTAGATGTATCAAATGGGTCCTAAATCTCTTCTTCCTGATAATCATTCTCATGATAGAGAAGTGCCATGTCCTTCCTCTTAATCAACATCTCTCTAAGTTTCTCCTTGGCTTCTTTGTATTGTTCAATATAGATCTGCAATTGTAACATCTAATTTTCAATAGTTTTATCAAGTGTATACCTTTCCATTGTAAGATATTTTTTCTTGAGTGACTAAAATTTCTAAACAAAAGAAATAGCTCTGATACCAATTGTTGGAATAATAGAAAGGTGTGTATTGATAGGGGAGGCTTGAATCAGTACCCTTAAAAAATTTCAAACAAATCTTTGTAATCAAATACTGATATAAGCAACTGAGTAAATAACTTTCACAAAAAATTTAATGTCACCGCTGAAATGTAAATGCATGTAATGTAAACAATAAAACATACATGAAACTTAAGTACTCATGACACTAGTCTTTTGGTATCACAGAAAACCCCTGTTAGAAGGTAAAAACTACATTGGGGATGAGACCCACAAAGATTCACTACTATAGTAGTAAAGTATCCTTGTGACCTTACCCTATTAGGAGTAACAATAAGATAGATTTAATCTACTTCGTGTGAGGATTTAGCAACACAAAGTATGCGTGCACTTGGTTAAGAGATTTATACAAAGATGGTTAAGTCTACTCTGTTAGGAGATTTTAGGATTGTTACAATTGATATAGAGTAAAAAATATGTGTGATATGAACAAATAACAATCTCAATATTGTGGATACATATCCTTTAACTACATATAAATTTATCACCTTACTATGAATGATAATATCATTTGTATTGCTCGGTAGCCTTGCTTCTATTCTCAAAACTTAATACTATAGTGTATTCCTTGTACTAAAACCCTTGTCTTATCTATGATGTCCTTAGTATGCAGGATAATTGATCATTACTTGATCATCATATATTACAAAGTGACATCTTAACATTACATGCATAAAACCTCTTGACCTAATTAGGGTTTTATAATACCTTAGAAAACCTAAGATCAACAATGTACAAAATTTACCTTTATCATCTAAACATAGGAGATGTAAATAATTAATGCTATGAATCTGTAATTACTATTCTCCTCGATCACTGTAAACTGTTATCAAGGTTGGAAAAAAGTTGTTACCTAGATTGATGTGCCAATACAAACTTTTATGTAACCACTAGTTTACTAGGTAACTATTGTCTCTTGGTGCTCGGTGTTCTATGTGTATCTCGATATATACTATGTGCTTGGTGTACCTACAGCTTGGTAAGTCTGTCTTCTCAGTGATCATTGTACTCAATTAACTCTGTGCATGATCAATACACTCAGTTAACTCTGCACTCGGTGATCATATTGACTAGTCTGTCTGTGACTCTATTTTCGACTGGGTATTTGAATACTTGAATACTAATGACAACCTTCAAAGCTCATTTGGAGTAACATTCTCCCCCTTTGGCATTAGTATCAAAAACTTGTATATGTAGATGTAGCATACACACAACAACTTATATGTAGTCACTATATATAATGAATCCTTTGTACATGCTCGGTATATACATATGTTTCCCCCTTTTTATACATATATACATATGATTCCCCCTTTTTTGAAATTAATGAAACTAATAAATAACTTACAACTTGTCAAAAATGTTAGGATGGGACCTCAGGAGATTTTCCAACAACTTCTCTCTTCCTCCTTTAGATGCTTAAGGGTTAACCACTCTAGGCTCACTTGAGCATGCATATCATATATGTTCTCAGTAACTAATAACTCTAGGGTGGCAATCAAGTTCTTTTCCATTGTCACATGCTTTTGCATCATAACTAAATTCAGTAGTAACATAGCATGTATCTCAAAATTACTTGGTCTCTGATTTTGTCCTCTTCCTTCTTCAAATCAATTCTTAACCACTGTGTTTATAGAACCTTGGTGTAATGCATCTGAAATTCATGTTGCCCGGTTGATAGATTGTTAGAACTATCTTTTAGATCTTCATCTAATTTCTTCATCTTTTCACTACGCTCCGTAGTGATGGAATCTAAAATGCATAAATTCATAGAATCATAAGAGATTCAGTAATAACATCTTCTAATCCAGTTACAAATTCTAATAGAGTTACCTTATTTAATGTCATTTCTTGGATGATCTTCTCAGTAACCTTGTACTGAATCTTCTTTTTTGCTCTCTCTTCTAACTTATGCTTGACATCAATGTTTGGACCATTTATTGCCTTGGTGAGTAGTGCAAGTTGATCAATGATGGGTGTTGATTCATTTATGTTCAAGTCAGGAACAACTTGTGTTAATATTTCCTTTGCAGCCTTTAGCACCTATGCATTTTTTTGTTCTTTCCTCAACTTGTTTTGTGCTGCTTTCCGGGTGCATAACTCTCCATATTTCCTAAGTGTTTTTGGATCAAGTGTCCTTGGATTACAATTAGGGATGTCTATGATTTCATCTAATGTTACTACATCCTTCTTCTTCTTCTTCTTCTTCTTCTTCTTCTTCTTCTTCTTCTGCTCGGTTTCTTACTTTTGTGGCTTGGTATGTGTGATGCCTAGAGAAGGTTTCTCGGTAGCTGACCGGGTGTTATTGGTAGGAGTGTCTAATATCATTTATATGTTACCTTCACCTTTGTATTCCACATTAGTGGTATGTGTAGGTGCATCACATTGTTTTATGGCTCCACTATGCTTGGTCTATTTACCTTGTGTATCACCCTTGTCTTTATTTGTATCTATTACCTTCTTGAGTGTCTTCTTTTGTGCTTCCCTTTCAATGTCAATATCTTGTACCATAATTGGTAGATTACCTAATACAATTTCTTAGGAGACCTCTATTGTATATATTTCATCTAAGGTCTCGGTGGCTTCAATTATCATTTCATCTTCTTTAGCCTTGTCACAAGGATCACCTTTAGTTATATCATTTATTGTGATCTCTGGATGACCTTGATTAGTCAAAAGTTTAGGAATACTATCCAATACATTATCAATAGCTGCATCATCAATATTTATTGTTTTTATGCTCGGTCGATGTCCCTTGGTATCAACTATAGATGAAATGACCTTGGTTTCCTCAGTTGGATTCAACATATTGGTCCAAATCCTAGTGCTCTCTTCATCAAATTCCTTCAAATTCCCTTGAAGTATATTCAATTTTCTTGCTTTCTTGGGGATTTTATTTACATACTATTGCACGATATCATCAATCTTTTCCACTATGCAATCATCCTTAAGTAGAGTGAGAGATGCCTCTCTTATCTATTTCTCGGTATTGACTACATAAGTTCATCTGGATGATATTTTATCATATAATTATTATGGAATGTAAGTAGAAAATTCTAGAGGGACCTTCTTGAGAGTAATCATTATACCTATGATAGCTTCTTCAAGTTTTATCTTGATTCTCGATAGTCAGATTTTCATAAGCATGTATCTTAGGATGTCCTAACCTTATGGTTATCCTGATTGCTTCTGCAATTTCATTAATAGTCTTCAGTAATTTCTTCTACACAACCTTAAATTGATCAGTATTGTCATTAGAATCATCCTTCTCATCATTAGTCCTTACATACTTATTTCTTTGTCTTGGTGCAGTAGTCTTTGGTTTCCTTGTCTGATAAGAGTGTTTCAGTGATGGCCTTGTAATCTTTACAACTCCTTTCTTCAAAGGTGATGAATCTTCTATTACCTATCTTGATCATGTCCTTGGTGGAGATTCAGTCTTTATGCCTTTTCCATTATTGGCCTTAGGTTCCTCTACTTGTGCTTCATCAGACTCGGTGGCATCAACATATTTATCTTGTTCTTCATCTTCACCAAATGTGGTCTACTCATCGGTAACATCAATTGATTTATCCAATTTTTCATCAATGATAGAAAATTTGTGTTTCAATATTTTAACTATCTTAGCCTTCTTCCTACCCATCTTTTCAACTTGAAGTACAATTGATATTTTGGTCAAAGCTTCTTCATATGTTGGAAATATCATGGTAGATTTGTCAACTAGATCGTTAAGTAAATTTTCTATACCTTCAGAGGCTAAATCAATGTCAAGCTCATATTCCATCGCGGTGTACTGCCTTGATGAGAGTAGTTTCTATGTTGAATATAAAATAGATTTCATCCTTATACTTCTCTACCAAATGCATTGGTATTCTTGTTCTCTTATCCATTCTTGCTTTGAACTTGGAAAAATAGTCATTCATAATTGGTTCAAAGATTGTGCCTAGACTTGTAATGAAGTCACTGATTTGCAGTGTAATCAGTCAGTTTGTGTCTCACTTTACTTTACCAATAGAGGGGAAAAATTTCTGTAGATAGAATAATGTACAAAGTAGTAGAGAACCAAACTTACAAGTATTTGATCATGATGATCGAATTGTTCTCATATTTTCCTCCATTTGCCTCTACAAAAGCTCAACTAGCTCAAGTTGTAAACCCTTCTTTACAATATTGTATGCAATATCAACAGCTCCACATGCAATGTTGTTACGTCTGCTCGACTAGAAGATCTTGTATGCAATAACATATGAACCAAACCTAAGTTAAGGATCACTGATGGTGTTGATATGTAAACCTCTACCATCCCACTTGGCTCTTGTTAGTTTTTTTTATCTCTATTCTTGGTGAGTGCCTTAGGGCTTGTGATCTATCTGTGGTAGGATACCTGGTTACTACATGTATCACATCTTTGCTTATCTGCTTCAGTTCATCTAGCAAAAGCTTTCCATCATGAACTCAGCTCAATACAATGTGGATCCATTCAATTTTGAATTCCTTTGGGAAATTTATGGCATTGGTTAACCCTTTGACGTCTAGATGTTTATGATTATCTTTCAGTTTACCATCTGTGCAAAGTGATTGATATGTCTATATTAGTTCAAAATCCCCTATTTCACTGATCTTGTAGTTAATGTATGCTCTTACATGGTGAACTAAAAGAACCCTAGGCGGTATCATGGAGAATGCACCTTTGTCATTGGGTTGAGTTGCAACCTATGGATGTATCTTGTAATGTGGTTTTGTGCATGTATAATTCTTAACAAGAATCACCTTTTTGTCTTTATCCATATTTTCCTTCATGGTTCGTGATGAGGACGCCATTTTTTTTTCTGAATTAGGGCTTTCAAGAAAGAACTCAAATTACTCGGTAAGTGCAAATGCTTACTTTTTCTAACCTTTTAACTACTTGAAATTCTCTTAGAATCTCTGTAAAATCCTTGAAGTGCTCTGTTGTGAATTCCACTCTCTATTTCTCTTCTCTGCTCCGTGATCACTGTGTGAACAAATGAGTTCACAACCATTGAATTTATACCAAATAAATTTAGTCATCAAAATAAATGCATGTTACCAACCACTAGGTAGACAAATAATTCACTCAGTTAATACTAAGGATGTTTAAGCTTGGTGAGTATACCAAATGCTTGGTTTCCTTATCAACTCGATTATTTCTCACATGTTCACTGATTAGAAATACTATCTCAATACAAATTAACTGACTCAAGTAGATCAAAGTAAGTCATAAATATAATACCATAGTGCATCTTAATTCATACTAATTTGGCATTTTTATAATGAATATAGCAACTGATGTAAGATATAGCTTTGTAAAACATAGTTCCATACTTGCTTGGATTTCTTAAGTGGAGACAGTGGACTCACCTAATCCATCGGATGAGGTGTCACTGACTATTGTTCTTGGTCCATCATTATCATTTGATGCTCTCCTCCACATTTGATTTTTGATACTCATGATTTCCTTGATTGTATTCCCATTTCCATAAGTATTTATTCTGTCTGCACAATCTCTGCTTAAGTGACCGACCTTGTGACAGTGTGAGCATGCCATGCCAGAGTTTGACCAATTCCTAGACTTTGTTTTCCATTGTATCATACAATTTTCTTCTATATTCCCATATTTACCACATGCTATGCAACTAGCCTAAATGTTATAATCCCAAGCATAAGCATTACCTTGTCTTCTCAGTTGATTTTCCTTTTCTTCTCCTTTAGGTTTCCAGATTTTCTTTGTATTAGTTCTGCATACTTGTGATGTATGACCATGCATGTTGCAAGTTTGACAATATTTATCCATGTATGGTCTATTCTATTTTTTGTTCAGCTTAGATCTGCAATCATGTGCTTGATGTCCATGCTTATTACAATTATAGAAATTACCATTGAATTTAGTAGAGTTTCTAGAAATATGTTTTCCTTTGCTTGTGTAAATGTTTGATGTGTGACCTAGTTCTCCACAGTGATGGCAAGAGGGTTTCCTAGGCTTCAGATTTGAGTATACATTCCTTTATTCAACTTGATTTGATGATTCTCATTTCTCAGCATACCCTAATCCGGTATTGTTGTTCAGTCTTCTTTGATAGTTCATAAATTCACCCACCTCATTATGTTCTTGTAGGATCTTCAATTCATTTCTCATTTTTTCATTCTCTTCTTTCAATACACTTGTAACCACCTAAATTTGGTCTATTCCAACTATGTACCCTATTTTCCCTAAGTGTGATCATACCTGCAATTATGTCCAAATGACCCTGTTACTACTTGGCATAATTCTTCGAATCAATTTAATGTCCTAGGTGATTTTTATCACTGAATTATATAAACGATTATAGCCATATGATTTAAATCAATTCATAACCAATTAAATCAAATCAAATACAAACATGGCTATAGTATTTAATTATAAAGGAATTAAATAAATCCCTAAATCAATTACCCGCTTGCAAAATAATCCATTCCCCTAGCCTATTTAATTTAATTAAAATGGCTATAGTCCCCTTAATTATTAAAAAATAATTAAATTGTTTAAATAATTAAATTCCTATTTTTGAATGAATTAAATAATTTTAATTCATTTAATTAATATTCCTTTAAACCCCAACCTAACCTATCTCAACCACTTCTACCCTGGGTTCTAACCCATCTCAACGTATTTCACCCTTTCTAATCTAATGCTAATCCTAATTCTAACCCTAACCCACATCCTAATGTTGTCACATTCCATTAAGGAATGATTAACAACTCAACCCACTTGAGAAAGTCAACTTTCTCAAGCATGACTTTCCTAAGGGACCAACTTGCCAAGTTGAACCCTACACCCTTCCCATGCTTCTTTAAGGCTTTCATTAATGCCTCATTAATGAAGATGTCTTAAGCCCATGTCTCCTCCATGCCTCATTAATGCTCAAGGCATTAATGGCTCTTACACCACCATTAATGA
>MU227084.1:1268512-1331921 GCA_018584345.1 Thuja plicata
TCATCTGCATCATCTGAAGTCTTCATATCCTAGGTCTTGTCTCTGATTGTCCTGCACTCTAGGTCATTTGTGGTCCTGTATCCTGTATCATGGTGTGAAAGAGATATTAGATCCAATTGGATCTAAGAAAATACATAAATGCCTAAAAAACACCATACATCAGTCAAACTCCCTAAACTACATATTTACTGATGATATCAATATGATAGAAAGATATGCATTTGCATTGACAAAATAATAATATCAGAAAGACGTATCTTTATGAAAACCTTTGTTGTAATTAAAAGATGCAGTGAGTGTCACGAGCCCATGTCTGAACTTCACAAATATGCATTATTAAAGAATTAAAGAATGCTAGATGTTCAATGTACAAGAAAGAAAGAAATGTTCAAATGCAGATTTCAAACACTATGGATACTGATATGCAGAAAGATGGATAAGATTCAGTGCAGTCAAAAGATCACATTATGCATATGAAGATGCAGTTTTAAATAGTGCATATTTAAAGGAAAATCAAATGACAATGTTGTCTAGGGAGATAGAAATATGTATTAGTTTGATCTAATGCCAAATGTAGAGCACATGAAAAGAATAAAGGGGATAATCAATGTTCCTGTTTTAAGTTGCCAAATAGAGAAGAGATGATCATATGAAAAAGGAGGGTAAAACAACTATATTATCTATATATATAATGTGCATGTACATTCATGATAACAGTGGAGGGTAGGTAATGATGATAATAATTAGACATATAGATTAGGGTTTACTATTTTGAGTAAAACCCATGGGAGTCATGAGCCCGTGCTCGAACCCCATGGGTTTTCTTTTTCATGTATATTTCAAAAGGAAAACAGTGCATTTTTACATCAAAGACAACAACATATTCAACATATTTATGTTTACATTCTAAAGAGATGCTCAGTATTATCAGCAAAACTATGAACTAAAAGTGTTTTTTAACATAATGTTACAGTAAGTGCCTCTTATGTGTGA
Source organism: Thuja plicata (assembly GCA_018584345.1). Taxonomy (NCBI): domain Eukaryota; kingdom Viridiplantae; phylum Streptophyta; class Pinopsida; order Cupressales; family Cupressaceae; genus Thuja; species Thuja plicata. Next base: position 1,269,506 of record MU227084.1, read on the forward strand.
TTGCTTTAGCTAGTGGAGTGTCATCAAACAGGGAAGCATCAAGAATGCTTACTAAATTTTGTATTTGAAGACAAAAAAGATGAGTGTTTTGAAACATTTAAGAAGCAGTCATGGAGCCCGTATCAACTCAGACAAGAATCTTCAAGTATTTCAACCAAATGCCAGGTGGGAGTTCTTATTTTTTGGGATTCAAGACAACTATATTAATGGAGTCAACAACAGAACTTTAAAAAAAAAAAGGGAATTCTCATCATTATCGGCCTCCACAAGACATTTATTTTTCACATTTAAAACTGAAATAAGTGACAGCAAGAAACTAAGTGACTGTAGAGTCCAAGATCAAGTTTTGTTCTATTCTACAATGAAAGTTTCAGCAAAGACACAAAGCAAAATAAGAACCCATTTATTATCGGCTACAACAATGCATCCATTTTTTATATTTTGAAAATGCATTGAACAAAATGATAATGATAACTTATCTAGAGAAGCCAAGTGTCATGAGTAAAAGACCTGCCGAGGAGTGTAGTCAAGCTAAAGATAAAGACCAGCAGTAGTGGTCACAAGAGAAAGTCACATTTTCTTCTACCAAGTCGACTACAAGTTCAAAGGCCAGGTTTCATGGACAACTCGACACCACAGCCTTTTCTTCCTCATAAGGCTCGCAAAGGGTGGTCAAACAACAACTTCCAAACCCAAGCCAAAGCATGAATGCAGTGCCATATTTCATGGCTTGAAACTCTCAAAGAACTAATTGTGTTGTCAAGGTATCAAGCCCAAGTATCACTGCCAAAGATAAAGACCAGCAGTGGTGGCTAACAATGATCCAAGTATTCCCTTCAAACTAAAAAACCAAATGGTAAATGCCAGATGGAAGACCAAAATTCGCAGCTTTTCTGAAGAGGAAAATAACAAAAAGATGCCATGTGTTATGGCGAAACAAAACCAATACTTAGTCTCCCTTGTTAAGCTCAAGAAACCCGAGCTCTTTCAACAAAAATGAGCAGTTTCAATGCAGAGAAACATGGTTCCCAACTGCAACATGGCGGTGCCACAATGAAGAAAACCTAAATGCAAATGAGCAAATTAACATTATACATTATGTTTTAGCCAAGTTTTGGAGTCCAGTGAAAAAACAAGTAAATGCTATGATAGTTGCAAGTTGATCAACATCTTTCCCACAATGCCACGATGGTACCATTGGTGCCACGCAGTGTAGCAACTATCTTTTCAATAAAAATGGGTCATGTCAACATCAAACTATAGTTAAAGATCAAGCTGCAGTCATATCAAAATGTTTAGTGGGGTGTCGATGAGTTAGGGTTAAATGGTTAGGTAGAGATTAGGTTTTATGTTATGCTAGTAGGTTATGGGCAGCAGGTATGCCTTTGATATTGTATGGATTTAAAATTTGAATTTCATGTATTCTAATAAAGTGGATAAAGGTTATAATGATATTTGTCAAACTTTAGAAATGGGAGCTAGTCTTAGGGCTAGATTTAGGGTATTTTGGAAATCATTTTTCTTAGTGTAGTTTGCTATTGTGGTGGGTTGTTTTGGGGGGAAAGATTTTTTGAAAATAAGCCATGTTGGCTATTTAGAGGGAGTTTCTAGTTTATGTTAAGGGGGCTGAAAATTGGTGGAGAATTAGCTTAGTGAATTTCTACTATTCCTATAGTTGTGTTTCTTTCTTTTTTGTATCCTTGGAGTTGCAGATATTCGAGAAGAGGTTCAAAGTGAACTCATTGTTCATTGATGCCTTAGATTCATGTTTGTAATCACATTCTGTCATATTTTTTTGAAGAATAAAGAATATGTTTTGGCTCATACATGTGGAGTTTTGATTCTATGATCCTATTTCATCTTTCTTTGCAAGTATTGTTTTCATTGTTATCCAAGAGAAGTGAGTGTGTCTAAATTCCTTCTTAAGGTGATCAGTTATTTAAAACCTTGTATGGAAAATGTATGTATGTGAACTATCTGATCTATTTGTGGTTTAACCCTAGTAGCAAAGTTTGTTAGTCTATATGTTGATTAGAGACTTGAAGGGTCAAGCTTTTGATATATGAGTTGGAGTTACTATTTTTGTCTTTTCATCAAAAGTTTGAATTCATTCTTGGTGTATGTTATGCCCTGCATCCCCGTCCCTATATTTTGTGTGCAAAATGTTGGGTCCCCCCTTTTTTCTTTTGTTTGCTTTTTCTTGCGGTTTTGCCTTTGTCTTTCTTTCCCTTTTTGTTTTCTTTCTCCGGGGTTTTCTTCCCTGGTGTGTCATTTTGTTGTTTGGTTTTCTCCTTAAGGATTCCGGTCCTGGAGGTTTCCTTTTGTCGAAAACCAGATTTTGGACTCTGGGATTGTTCGTCATGATGTTCTTAAGGATATTATCATGAAGAACCCCCGGGCTTGGAGTTCAGAGGTTTTGCCTGTCGGGAGATCACCGAAAGGAGGAGAATTACCTTTTACCACGGGTATAAATAGGAATTATCTGTCACTTTCACATTTACTATGATCAAAACCTTTGAGCACTTAGAGTGAATTAAAGAGCGATTCCAAAGCTATTAACAGAGCATTTGCAGGAATTTTATGGTAATCAACGCTTAACAATTTTTAGTCATTCTCAAGCAGGTGCAAGTGCTTCGTGGTGGTGATTCTGACCGATTGACAACTCAAACTATTGCAGAGCTCCCACGGTAACCATTTTCCTGTTTCTCTAGTTTTCTTCAGTTTTTTTTCTTGCTTTCGTTTGTCTTGTTTTGTTTTTCTTTTCTGTCTTGTCTGGTCCGTTGTCTTCTGGTTTCACCGCCCGTGGATGGGTCAGCTCTGCTAGAGGGTTGTCTACCCTCTGCGTAGAGGTTGTTTCTATAAATAGTGTAAATAGCTATAGATAGTTGTAGATAAGTTTCTGTCTCGTCTGGTTTTCCCGCGGGCGCTATCCCATGTTGTATATTCAGGTATATATGTACATAGTTGTAATATAGTCTCTATATATCTTCCTCATTTCTATGTATATGTCCTTCAACTCTATGTATATCCTTCCAGGTGGCTTGATAGGCTGGTCAGGTCACCTCTGCTTCTGTTTTTCTACCCTTGAACTCACTTTGAGGCCAAAAACCACTTGTTTGAAACTTGGCTCTCGGTCGGTTTCAAATAGGTAGTTTTCTCTCTCCTCCATGAAGTTTGTTAGAACCTCATTAACGTCCCATGCGTGCAATCAATTCCAGCCAAGTGGCTTTCCCTTTTTGTGCATTTGAATAGTTGGCTCCGTCGTTATCGCCATCACATCCATTTAATGCCAATGCATGTGGCATCCACGTGGGTTTGACAACTTGCCTTTTCATACATCTTTGCTAACGGTCATTTCTCCAGGTTTTGGGCCTCTTACCACCATCCATCCCATGTCTTTGCCAAGTGTGATAAAATTTCCCAGACCCAGATGTATGATGAAGATCCTAAGTTTACGATGTGTTTTTCTTTTGGTTACCTTTGTATGATACTAACTTTTCAGGAAAGAAAATGTCGCGGTGGTAAGATCTCCGGACCCCGGAGTAACTATTTTATTTTTGATAAAAAATATATTCTGACGGTCGCTTTGCCTTGCAGGTTCCCAGACTTCATCTTCCAAACATGTCTGAAGCATCTGCATCATCTCCTCCCAGAAGTCTAGAACTACCAACAGCGATAGAAACCAGGGCAGCTATAAGATCTAAGATGGAGAGGGCCCTGGAGAAACTGCCCCTCACCATGAAGTTCATGCAGAACAATGTCATTACAGGATCAAAGATTGAGTCCAAGGTTAAACTTATAACCGACACCAGCATCAGAATGTGGGCAGAGATGCAGGCCTTGGTAAAAGTGATGCACATCCAGTGACAAGCTGGAGATCAATTAGTGATCAACGTTAGAGGTTCAGGGATCCTTCGGGTAGCTTCCTTCCTGTGATCTGTGCAGTCTCCGGAGCTTATCCTGACACTGGCTGCCAACTATAACTCTTCCGTCCAGGCCATCATGCTTGCAGCCATGGAACCCATAGGATGCCCCACTCCTCTGGTATCCCTTGACCCAGACACATTCCGGGCGGGATTGGGAATCTCACAATTCGACAGAGCCACAGTAGTTACAAGGGCTGATGCCTTGGACCAGTTTACTCAACTCGAGGATGTGGCCCGGGTGTACATGAATACCCACTGACTTAAGGCCCCAAAGAGGGACCCAAAGAGGATGAGGATAGAAATCCCTCGCTCTGAATTTAAGGAGAGCATCCAGATGGGGATAATAGCATTGGCCCAGGTGTTTGGGCAGCCCTCTTCCCAGGGGTTCACCAAGTGGATGTACTATTTCCTTCTCAGCATCTCCACCAAGGGAGAATTATTCGACTGGGCCGCAATAATCTCTAATCACATTGACTCCTAGTTCCTCCAGGTGGACAGAAAGAATAATTTCTATATGTCTTCTTATTTTTTTTGGGCCCTAGCACAGTAGAGGCCCCACTCCAATGGCCTACTTACAGATGGCATGCTCGGGATTGGCTTGAAACAAAAAGGACCATGGGACCATTTCCCACAAATTCAATGGGAGGCCAGCTTCCCCAGTTTCTGCCAGGTGAACGATGCATTCATTTACTACCATTTTCTTACACCCACCCGGGATGCTGGATACTGCCTATCCACTGAGGTGATGAAGCTAGTTAGTAATTATGGACACTACTATATTCATTTCCAGCAGCATACATACATTAGGGTCACCGGCTTCTCCGGGAAACCCTACTTGTTGCCCAGGCATTGCGGGGACAAGATCATGCTGTTGGAATACTACCGGCAAATGATGGAGTTGCACACCTTCTTTTCCCTCAAGAAGATCCCCAATGTCCCATTCCCAGTCACCTATGGGAACTACACCTGCAGTCTAGCCGCCGTGAAGGACATAGATAATAAGCTTAAAGGTTATAACTTGCAGGAATTCTATCTGGCACAGAAAAAATTTGATCTGCATGGGAAGATAGCAACGGCACTTCCCCAGGCTTCAGAGCCCCATCAAATACACATGGAGGACTTCTGGGCAGATTACCAAGATGATGTGGATGTGCGAAGCAGGCACTATATCAGAATGACAATCGGAATGATGCAGGAACTCAAGCTCTGGAGATTCCCTCTGGGCTTCTCTGATGCCACCCCCACCATAGATCCCCAGTACAAAGAAAAGGGGATCAATAAAATGGCACTGCCAGCAATGGATTGGGCCGCCCAGGAGGGGCCCACGATTGAGGACTTCACTCGGGAGGTGGTCGAGTGAAGTCACACCTATTTCAAAAGGGTGTGCCCTGGGAGTATGCATCAAGCTCCCTGATCAGTGCCAAAGATAACATCACAGCCGGGACCCAAATTGACCCCAGGGGCTGGGACTTCTTCGCACGGCATAGATAAGGAAAAGGGATAGACATGAACCCTCCGGTGAAGGAAGTCTCGATACAAGAACAGATCAAGCAATCTGTGGCAGCCTCCCAGTAGATGAGAGAGTAGTTAATAATGAGGCTGGCCACTCCCCCGCTCTTGGCGAGACCAATTTGTCCCCCTTCCTCCCCGTCACTGGCATCCCTAATGGTGAAGGCAATGGGGGTGGATCCCATGGAGGCGACATCAATTGCCGATGCGGGGCCACCTTTGATTACTCAGAGGAAGAGGAAACACATCAAACAGGCCAAGGTAGAATCGGTACCAGCTCCAAGGGCATCCCTTCCCCGAGAAGTAGAGATCCTTTCTTCCAGTTCCCCAGAACTGGAGACAGAAGAAGAACCCACGGAGGTCCCAGCCAGTCCCCCTCCGAAAGAGGAGTTTGATGTATTTGCAACCGATGAGTTCGGGAATTTGCAAGGGGACAATACACAAGCAGGGACAGAAGTCCCAAAGAAAGCATAAGAGGCTGCAGACCCAGAAGACTTGGAACAGGAACTTGCACAAGAAAAAGAGCAGGAAGCAGAAGAAAAAGAGCCAGAACTGGAGATTATCTCCGGGGCTCAAGCAATACAAGGTCCGGGAGTGGACCAACTAGAGCCAAGTGAACAAATGGCATCCACTGGGGGAACCGGACCTCTGATAATAACTGTAAACCCAGCTGCCACATTCCAGGGGCCACTCCTAGGAGAAACCTTCGGGCAGGTAATCACAGTGGCCCAAACTCTAAATCTTGGCCCGATACCTCCCCTAGTGCCAACAGAGGAAGAAGCCCTGGCAGAAGAAGAACAAGAAGAAGAAGAGCAGCTTGAAGAAGAAATCCCCGAAGAAGCCTACCAAGGTCTAGACCCAGTGATTGACACACAGGACCAGGCTGAGGAGATGGAGGTTGAAAAGGATGTTGCTACACAAGAAGTTGAGGCAGGGAGGACGGATGAAGTCCACGTCACTCAGGAGAAATAACCACCAGATACAGAGAAAGAATCAGGAGAAAAAACTCTGGCAGGAAGGCCACCCCTCCCCCCTCAATGGCTGGTTGAGAGAAAGAAGAGAAAAGCTCAGTCCGCTCCGGTGATTCCTCTCTCCCTGGCTAAAATGATGGCCCAAGTTCAGGCCCCACCGAAGGGAAAGAAAGCCCAGACAGTTCATACTCTTCGAACTGGGCCGGGCGGAGAAATAGTTGCCATTGTGGAAACACCTCCCCCAAACGCTGATGAAGAAACCACAGATCCCACAGACTACAATGTTGCAGAGGTATCCCTAGGAAAAAGGGGAAAGTAGGGTGAGGTATATTTGTTGAAGGAAGCAGCAAGGGTAGTGGAGGCCTGATACGAAAAGGAAGCCCAGAGGCTCAAAGCTGAAAAGGAAAAGAACGCCAACCTTGTGGGGTTGCTTACTGAGCTGGCTCGACCAATCAACACCGCTCCTCCAGAGGCCTCCACCTCAGAAGAATTACCATAGAGAGACATAAACTCCCTATAAATGATGAAAAAGAAGGCCCAGGTAGTGGATGAATGGATCGCCCTGCAGATAGGAAACACCCAACGTTTCTTGGTATCCACTCTCCCAGACTTATATATGGCCTGACAGGTTATTCATCAAGCAGGAGCACTTATTGAGTAGTGGGAGAGTGACGCCAAAAATTACCAAGTGTGGAAGGTGGAGCTCGAAGAGCTCCTCACCTTGGGAGAAGATATAATTTCCAAATCTGGAATTCTGGGTGAGGAATCATTTGATTTTGTAAGAACTCAGCACTCCAAACTTGACCTCACATTGGAGGTAACCAAGCAACTGGTAGAGTCCTTGCAAGAAAAGGTAAATACTATAAAATATTCTTCTAATTTATATAAGTCTTTTGTGATAAAGGCTTCCGGGGATAATCCCCTTAGTACAGATACTTATACCCCTGAAGATTTAGTTTTGGGGAGTTTTGATGAAATAATGAAATCCTGGTATCAATCCCCGGAGGGGATAGATGGGGCCCAGATGGTGAAACTAACCAAGATGATACTTAAGGGTCACGACACTACAAGGATGGTAGATGAATTCAAAGGAAATGTTCTGGACCTAGGGGAACAAGTTGAAGTGGCCAGGCACAGAAGGGCCAGCCTAAAAGAGATAGATGAGGATGGCATTTCTTGCCTCCTCCAGGCCTTCAATGATAACAAGCAACCTTGAGCTTTCTCCGGGGGCCGGGGAGAACTCAAGTGTTGAGCATTCTTTATTCTGAGAATTCTTTATTCTTTTTGGGATGAAAGTTCCCAGATCCCGGAGTCCCAGATCCAAAAATTTTGTATTCTTTGAAGTGATCCGTGTCCCGGTCCCCGAGGCCGACCGGTCACTTTCAAAAGCGGTTAATAAAGGCTGTCAGAGAAGTAGTTGGCCACATCAAGGGGCGTCTACTCAGCAGTTGGTCTTCTGACAGGGTGGTCTTCTCAAGGCACGGCTCAGAGGTACATTAGGCATATTGGAGATAGGGTGCCACATTTCCCATTTATGAGGCATGTAGCCTCGGTCTTCGAGGAACCTACTTCCATCCTTTCTCCTCTCTGGCTCTCTTCTCGAGACTGATTCTTTCGATGTATATTCTTATCTTATTCTTCTGACACGACAGACCTATTCTGTCTCCAGGTCTTTTTTAGGGTGGCACAGGTAGTACCGGCCCCCAGATATTATATTTTATTAGAGCATGATGTAAAATAGGGTTAGGGTTAGAAGAGTTGTATAAATAGGCAGATCGGCCCATTTCCAAGGGTCGGCGAAATTGATGATTTTGTTGTCTATGGAAATAGCAGAGTAATTTCTCATTTTAGTTGCAGAGCTCAATGCTCTATTGTTCTATTTTCAATAGTTAGATGCTCCCCTGGAGCGACCATTGTATCACACACCAGTGCTTGTTGGAAGGAACATTAATAAAGAAGGAAGAATCCTTGGCAATGATGTTGTTGGCATTCCTACTTCTGAGTTAATGGTATTTCATGTTTTGATGTTCTTTATGTCTTCTACTTTGGTATCTTAAATTAGATTAACGACCTCTTTATTCCCACTACTGATAAAATGCTAGCTGATGGTTATGTGTTTCTTCGATATTTAGTGTAGTTTACCAGAGTATTATCGATGTTCCGGACATTTCAGCATAACTGTAGTTAGATAAAATACTTCTAACCCTGCAGGATATTTTTCACTTTATTTGTTAAGTATACAACGCTTGGGAAAACCTCACTTTGATCAAATCTCTGGAGAAGATGAGTTGAAGAAACCAGCTATCCCCCTTGAAAATAGTCACCTCTCCCAACCGAGCCCCGCACCGTCGTAACCCGACACCTAGGTGCTTGAAGGCCCAGAGGATTTATTTCCCCCAGACAACCTTTGTAGGTGGATTTGGCTAATTTCCTTGGAACCGGGTGACAACTTATGACTGTTGGCAGACTCGGTCAGCAAAACCCCGTCAATAGAAACTGGCGCTAGAAGGAGGGCATGAACTCATCCCCCTGCCAAGATTCTGATTGTACACCTTCTGAGAGTTCCCTGAGTTGTAGTTTTAGGAGACAAGCCTTCAGTGGGATTGGATCTCTCTCCCCAGTGAAATTTGAAAGAGTCCTTAGGTCCACCCCGAACCCCAGAAGATTTGTTAAACTTGAGCCCCTTGCTCGAAAGAAACGGACCTCAAAAATCACACCAGCAACTATTGTCTAGGGATCTACCATACCCCTGAATACTCAAACTCCCTAGATAGTCCTGGAAATCAGTACCCAAACCACCCAACATATAGTTCCCTCAATGGCCACATATTTCAAAAACACCGGGTCCCCAATGGGCACTTTTTCAAGCACAACCAATGATTTACCCTCTCACCCAGAGAAGATCTGCTCGCGATATGAGCACTTAGGCTCACGGACCATAGAAGAACACTTACAGGAATATAAAGATGCCATGAATCGACACTGGATCCAGCATGAAGATGTTGTGACCCGTATGTTCCCCCTGTCCCTAGGACAAAGTGAGTTGAACTGGTACCTTAACTTGCCTGCCAACTCCATCAACACTTGGCAGGATATTGAGGACGCATTCCTGGCTATCTTTTGCGTACATGTGGACCCATCCTGGTCCCACAGCTAGTTCATCTCCATCAGAAAGGAACCTAATGAACCTCTTGCAACATTTAACCATAGGTTCTAATGCACCCTGAAGCGGTGCACGAGCCCTTTTATCCCATCTCAAGACATAACCATACAGACCTATCTTAATGTGATGGACCCTTTCATTGCCACTCTCCGTTGGAGAACGATCACTGCGGGCGACCGGGACACCTTGGCAAAAGTCTACAACCTAGCCCTAGAGTTGTCCCGCGGTCTCAACAAATCCTCGGGTGGGATTGGGCAGAGAACACCTTTCAACATGATCCCTGACAAAACTACGTATGCCAGGGGCTATAACCCCAATCTGGCAATAGGCGCCCCTTCGATGGTGACAAATCCCCCGCCACCCTTGATAGACTAGCAGGCATGGTACGTTTACCCAGCCCAGACCTAGATGACACCGAGTCTGGAAGTCCTCCCTTAGAATCAGCCACAGTAGACACAACAGAATCAGACACAACCTTTTGGAGTGCCATTCTTCCAGTCGTCCATGACTGGAGGATTGCCGCCCTCGACTCTGGCTAATACTGCTGCCTTCCCAAGAAGCCAACAATAGCAACAGCCGTCACATTATGACGCTAACACTCAGTTGACTTCCGAGGTTGAATCCCTTCGGTGAATGTTGTCCACCTTGACCATGGACATGAGCCAATTAAAGGCGAGGTCCTACGTGTCCCAGAATTTGAATTCCCAGAGGGGAAACATTTTCTCTGGCCAATGAAACAACAATATCAGAGGGAGAAACTTCAACAACGGGCCTAGGCCCAATCAGCAGCAATGGAATAACAACGCGAACACCGGAGGCCCGCCTCCAAACTAAAACACTAACCAAAATGGTGCTGGACCATCACATTTCACGCCAGTCGTAGACTTCCAGCCCATGACTAACTAGTGTAGATTGCACGATACTGGTTCAAACAACGAGGTAAATTGTGCCACTTTGGAGAAGGTCATCATGATCTCCCAGCTAGATAGGCAACAATCACATGATACTACCCCTCCAGAGCCCCCTGTCCAGGAAACAACCCACATCGCCTTCACCTAAAACACCATCTTCTTCGGGACTTCCGGAGAAGATGAAGAAGAATCTGAATTACAGGGATTCTTTGACAAATCCATTCTGCCCTTCGAGGCAAACACCTTTACTAACCCGCGGGCTCCATACAATACTCGAAGTCAGGTTAGTAAAGGACCAGCTTACATGCCCACACCTCCTATCAAAGATACTCCTCCTCCCCGGAATAACGTGACTAATCGACCCGCACCTCCAAAAGGTCCTAGCTCTAACCAAGAAAAAGATCTCACGGAGGAAAATCACCAGTTCCCGAGAGGAAGGTTTGACATTACAAAGGCGTTAGAATAGACCACTACCTCCATGACCTTGATGGAGGTTTTTTTGAACTGTCCCAAGTAGAAGAAGTCTCTTCTGAAGCTCTTAGGGAACCTGAAATCTATCAGCTGCCCACCCAAGACTGTCTCATTCGAAGATGCTAATGTGGCTGTCTTCCACAGAAATAATGAGGATCCTCCCTTCTTACTAGGCCTAAATATACACGGTAAGAACATACATAATTTCCTAGTAGATTCCAGAGATTTAGGTAACATTATGCCCTTGTCCATTTATCAGAAGCTCAGATTCCACCCCAACCCATCTAATGGTGCAGTAATCCAGCTGGATAAGACAGCTGTAAAAATGGTGGGGGAATTGAAGAACGTCCAGATACATCTTATCCAGGACCCCAGGATAGCCAACATCATTGACATCCAAGTGGTGGACATCCCAGAGACTTACGGGATGTTACTAAGTCAGAATTGGTCTAAGTCCTTGAATGGATACTTTTCGACCAACTTCACCCACTTATGGCTTCCATGGGAAGGAGAATCAAATAATATCCAGGTCAAAAGTGAACCCCGGATGAAATAGGCCCTTACTGAAGTTGGGAGGGTCAATGAGGTCTTTTTCTCCAAGACTTCTCTGGGGGTGTACAAACCTTTTGAAATTTTAACATTTGACTTCATCCCCAGAGAAAATCCTTCCATACTATAGAGAGCCCAAGACCTAGAAGAAAAGATGAGAGTTGAAGTCAGCTCTTAAGGCACCACAGTAATCCTTTCCACACTCTTGTCTGGCACTTGGTGCCGAGTGCACTACCAAAAAAATTCAGAGCTCGAGTGTGGACCATGTCTTTCAATCACTAACTGGCACCTTGACACCCTCCGGATCAAGAAACATGTAATGGATTCCCCAGGACCCAGTGCCCCTATGGGAGATGCTCCTTTGGTGCCATCTCCCTAGGAACCCCAAATTCAAAAAACTCCAGAGGGAAATTCTACTTTCACGTCGATAGTCCGGGAAGGGACCCCCAAGTCCCCTAGCAATAATCCAAAGAAAAATCCCCCTCCCCAGCCCCAGATTACAAACAATGACTTATGGACCCTTAAGTTCAATGGATCCCGATCCAAACAAGGCTCTGGGGCTAGAGTAGAATTAATCAACCCGCGAGGGAAGTCCTTCCTTGCATCCTACAGGGTACAATTTAACTGTACAAACAATGTCACGGAGTATGAGGCTTTGGTCCATGGAATCTTACTCTCACTAAGGAAAGGTATCACCCGCCTCCGGGCTCTGGGTGATTCAGAGTTGATTGTTAAACAAGTCTGGAGTCAATACACATGTCATGACAAAAGGCTGGCCACATACCGCAACCGGGCTTGGAGCCTTATCAAAGATTTTTATGCCTTTGGCATTGACCTCATTCCCCGGTGACGGAACTATGTCTTGGACGCCCTTGCTGTTTCTGCTAGCACACTTGAGCCAATGGTCGGCTCACATCTCTGAAGATTTTTAGTTGAGATGGTCCCCACCCCCTCCATCCCAGATAATGTCACCCACTTTCAGGTTTTTGAAGACGATCAACACATCTTGGCCTTCATGGCCAATTTTGGTGTCTTTGAGGATCAAATAGTGGAGGAACGAGACCATGACGATACTGGACAGGGTGATGAAGACGATGGGATCATGGACCTACCCACTAACACCATCCCAAAGGGGATGGTTGCATTGGAATAAATCTTCAACTCGGACCCTTGGGCCCGTGAGAAGGTGTCATCCTCCTCTGAGGAAGGAAAGTTTGAAAAGGTTAACATCGGCCAGCCTGGTGAAGAAAAGATCATCCACATCGGTACCTCCTGCTCCCCTGAGAAAAAGGAGAAGATTCTCGCGGTCCTTCGGGAATACATTGATGTGATCGATTGGGGTTATGAAGACTTGAAAACATATGATACATCCATCATGACCCACACTATTCCCCTGAAACCAGATGCTAAGCCCTTTCGAAAAATGCAAAGACCAGTCAACCCCCTAATAGAGCCTCTGATCCATCAAGAGGTAGAAAAACTGTTGTCAGCCCGGATAATCTTCCCAATCCAGCACACTACATGGTTTGCCAACTTGGTTCCTATCAGGAACAAGAACGGCGAGATCCACCTTTGCGTGGATTTTCAAAACTTGAACAAGGCATCTAAAAAAGATAATCACCCTCTCCCCTCGTTGGATGAGGTGTTGCAGATAGTGAATGGATCTCAGATGATGTCCTTCTTGGATGGATATTCAGGATACAACCAGGTCATGGTCAAGTATGAAGACAGAGAGAAAACAATGTTTACCACCAAGTGGGGAACGTTTGCGTACAGAAGAATGACCTTTGATCTGATCAATACAGGGGCTACATTTTAAAAGGCTATGGACATTGCGTTTGAGGGCCTCGTAAATCAGTGCATAATCATCTACATGGATGATCTAACCATCTTTTCCTGGAACATGCGTGATCATCCCACCCACCTCACTCAGATTTGTGAGAGATGTCACCGGTATGATATATCCCTCAACCCCAAGAAGTGCATATTTGGGGTCACCGAGGGGAAGTTGCTCGGGCATATTGTCTCTGAGAAGGGTATATCCATAGACCCTGATAGAGTCGAAGCATTGCTGAATCTGCAGATGCCTGGCAGCAAGAGAGAGATGTGATCTTTTTTTGGAAAGATCAACTTCGTGCTACAGTTCATCACAGGATTCGCAGAAATAGTTAAACCACCCAATGAGATGATGTAGAAAGATACCAAGATTGAGTGGATTCCTGAAGCAAAATGGGCATTCACCCAAATCAAGCAGACCATAACGGAGGCACCGATCCTGGCTAGTCCAGACTATTCCCTTCTATTTTACATTTACTCGTTTGCTTCGCCGCATTCCGCTATGGCAGTGTTGACCCAAAAGGTTGAAGGGGAGGAACGACCAATAGCTTTCATGAGTTCCCCCTTCAAGAATGCTGAAGTCCAATATTCATCACTAGAAAAATAGGCCTTCACTCTGGTTCACGCCGTGAAGAAATTCTGGCATTACATTTTCCAGAGCAAAGTACATGCTATCATCCCAGACCAGGCCATCAAATCTCTGCTGATGCAGAGTGAATTGGGCGAGAGACGGGGGAAATGGATGGCCATCCTCCAGGAATATGACTTAGAAATGCAGCCCATGAAAATAGCTAGGGGCCAAGGACTAAGTCGGGCGATGGCAGAAGAGACTCCCCGCATAGAATGCCAAACTTATACAATGGAGTCCATCACCCAAGACCCGTGGTATACCGATTTGGTATACTTGTTACTAAACAACAAATGTTCGGAGGGGTTACCTCCCCACAAATTCTGTGCTTTGCGGATGAAAAGCGCCCACTTCATGATCAAAAACTCTGTGCTTTACCGCAAAAAGTATGAGGGAGTGTACCTCTGGTGCATCGATAGAAACCAAGCTGTAAGAGTGATTAATGAATTCCATAGACAGTTTGGAACCGGGCATGGTTCAACTGATGCCACTACCCACCAGATCCTTCAGGTCGGATATTATTGGCCCTGTATATTCAAAGATGTTTACACTCATGTAAGAAGATGCCATACTTGCCAAATGGTAGCGCATCGTGAGCGTAACCTAGTGATGCCTTTGCAACTAGTCTACGAGGCTAGACCCTTCGCCCAGTGGGCGTTTGACTTCATCAGAGAGATCAACCCCAACTCGTCTGCCAACCACTGATACATCCTTACTGCTACTGATTATTGCACTCGGTGGTCTGAAGCTATACCTTGCAAAAACAATACGACAGACGTAGTTATCAAATTCCTGGAAGAAAACATCATCACAAGATTCAGAATGCCTTTTGCTTTAGTATGTGACAATGGTCTGGCATTTTCTTCAGCACAGTTACTTGAATGGACCTACAATCGAAAGATCACACTGAAGTTCTCTAGCAACTATTACCCCCAGGGAAACGGTGTTGCTGAATCAACAAACAAGAATCTGCTTGAAGTGATCAAAAATTTGTTAGAACAGAACCCCCCAGATTGGCATCAAAAGTTGAAATTTTCCCTCTGGGTGGATCGCATTCATATCAAAGCCACCCTAGGGACATCCGCATTCCACCTGGTTTATGGTCAGAACCCTGTATTCCCAGTCAATTTAAAAATTCTAGTTTTATAGTTCATGCAGGAATTTAGCAACAGGGACAACATCATGGAGGTTCAGCTCTTCAATCTGGTGTGAATGGAGGAATAATGGGACGTAGCCCTTGAACATTTCGCACGTCATCAAGCAGTCATAAAAAGATGGTTTGACAGAAGAGCCCAATACAAGGCTTTTCAGATCTTAGATTTGGTCCTGTTGTGGGACAAGGCCCGGGAGAAGAAAGGAAAGCATACCAAGTTCCAACGGCTCTGGCTCGAACCATACTTGATTTCAGAAATCTATGGGGCAAATACTTACCGCCTTAACACTCTGACTGGAGAACCTATCGCATTGCCCATTAATGGACAGTTTCTTAAACACTATTTCGAGTAGGGTAATATTGTCCTAATTTGTATTATATGTAAAGCCTTCCACTTGTAAATATCCCCTCCGAGTACCTCGTGCGAGGTACCCTACCTTGTAAATAGCCCTGTTGGCTGTCTTCCGGGACAGTCCCTTTTTGTCATTTTTTCTGTTTTCATTTTCGGCTTTCTTTTGGTCCCGGTGTTTTGTTCTGTCTTGCAGGAACTGGAATGCTTCGCATAATTTTGACCTCTGATACAATGTCTATGGCATGGTGAACTTTAGAATCTATCTTTAGCACGGTGGAGCCGGCCCAGTCTCCAGGGTTCATTTCACAAGATAAGACACATTTTGGAGAATCTCCATTGGGCGTTCTTTCTCAGAATCTGGTGATCAGTGACCAAAATAATGATATAAGGAACAAGTAATCAGACACACAAAGGGTAGATCGGCTGTACTCTTTGATTGACCCAGGTTTGAAACTTTAAAGAATTCTTCCCGGGTCCAGAGCTTTATCCCCTCTTCAAATATCTAAACGCAGGTGGATAGGTGAAAGAAGTACCACCATTAAAATTAGCTAAGCTTAAGCTTAATGGTGAAAGAAGTACCGCCTTCCCCACCCAGAAACAAATAAAATAACAAGAGGAAAAGTGGGATAAAACTCTGGTCTCCGGGGGAAGCGAGCAAATTGATGACTGGTTCGATGTGATTAGTACCCCTTCTCTATTCCTCCCAAAGGTCATCGGCTTGATTTCCTTCCCAAGCACACACGACACCACTGATGAAAGACTACATACTGACTCCTATGTGGTTGGATTCTCTTAGATATGTTGCTCTTTTCCTGTCAGACACTTTAGAAAGTGGCTTGTTCCAGTTTTACTAACCAAAGATTCTTTAGTTCTCAAATGTGCTAAGGCATTTGTCCCAGATAGTCACCATTTTTTATGCCCTACATCCCCGTCCCTACATTTTGTGTGCAAAATGTTGGGTCCCCCCCTTTTTCTTTTGTTTGCTTTTGCTTGCAATTTTTCCTTTGTCTTTCTTTCCCTTTTTGTTTTCTTTCTCCGGGGTTTTCTTCCCCGGCATGTCATTTTGTTGTTTGGTTTTCTCCTTCGGGATTCCGGTCCCGGAGGTTTCCTTTTGTCAAAAAATGGATTCCGAACTCCAGGATTGTTCATCATGATGTTCTTAAGGATATTATCATGAAGAACCCCCGGGCCCGGATTCTAGAGGTTTTGCCTGTCTGGAGATCGCCGGAAGGAGGAGAATTACCTTTTACCGCGGGTATAAATAGGAATTATCTGTCACTTTCATGTTTACCATGATCAAAACCTTCGAGCACTTAGAGCGAATTAAAGAGTGATTCCAAAGCTATTAACAGATCATTTGCAGGAAGTTTATGGTAATCAACGCTTAATGATTTTCAGTCATTCTCAGGCAGGTGCAAGTGCTTCATGGTGGTGATTCTGACCGATTGACAACTCAAACTGTTACAGAGCTCCCACGGTAACCCTTCCTTTTCTCCACCTTCTGCGTTCTCAGGTTGGTGTCCCTATTTTCCTATTTCTCTAGTTTTCTTTGGTTTTTTGTCTTGCTTTCGTTCGTCTTGTTTTGTTTTGCTTTTCTGTCTTGTCTGGTCTGTTTTCTTCTAGTTTCACCGCCCATTGGTGAGTCAGATCTGCCGAAGGGTTGTCCACCCTCTGTGCAGAGGTTGTTTCTGTAAATAGTTTAAATAGCTGTAGATAGTTGTAGATAAGTTTCTGTCTAGTCTGGTTTTCCTGTGGGCGCTGTCCCGCGTTGTATATTGAGGTATATATGTACATAGTTGTAATATAGTCTCTATATATCTTCCTCATTTCTATGTATATGTCCTTCACCTCTATGCATATCCTTCTAGGTGGCTTGACAGGCTAGTCGGGTCACCTCTGCTTCTGGTTTTCCGCCCTTGAACTCACTTCAAGGCCGAAAACCACCTATTTGAAACTCGGCTCTCAGCCGGTTTTAAATAGGCAGTTTTCTCTCTCCTTGATGATGTTTGTCAGAACCTCATTAACATCCCATTCGCGCAATCAATTCCAGCCAAGTGGCTTTCCCTTTTCGCATGTTCGAACAGTTGGCTCCGCTGTCATCGCCATCGCATCCATTTAATGCCAACGCACGTGGCATCCACATGGGTTTGACAACTTTCCTTTTCATACATCTTTGCTAACGGTCATTTCTCTGAGTTTCGGGTCTTTTACCACCATCCATCCCGTGTCTTTGCCAAGTGTGATAAAATTTCCCAGACCTGGATGTATGATAAAGATCCTAAGTTTACGATGTGTTTTTCTTTTTGGTTACCTTTGTATGATACTAACTTTTCAGGAAAGTAAACGTCGCGGTGGTAAGATCTCTGGACCTCGGAGTAACTATTTTATTTTTGATAAAAAAATATATTCTGATGGTCGCTTTGCTGTGTAGGTTCCCGGACTTCATCTTGCAAACATTTCTGAAGCGTCTGCATCATCTCCTCCCAGAAGTCCAGAACTACCAACAGCGACAGAAACCAGGGCAGCTATAAGATCTAAGATGGAGAGGGCCTTGGAGAAACTGCCCCTCACCATGAAGTTCATGTAGAACAACGTCATTACAGGCTCAAAGATTGAGTCCAAGGTTAAACTTATAACCGACACCAGCGTCAGAATGTGGGCAGAGATGCAGGCCTTGATAAAAGTGATGCACATCTAGCAACAAGCTGGATATCAATTAGTGATCAACGTTGGAGGTTCAGTGATCCTCCAGGTAGCTTGCTTCCCGTGCTCCGTGCAGTCTCCAGAGCTTATCCTGACACTGGCTGCCAACTATAACTCTTCCATCTAGGCCGTCATGCTTGCAGCCACGAAACCCACAAGATACACCACTCCTCTGGTATCCCTCGACCCAGACACATTCCGGGCGGGATTGGGAATCCCTAAATTTGACAGAGCCATAGTAGTTATAAGGGCTGATGCCTTGGACCAGTTTACTCAACTGGATGATGCGGCCCGGGTGTACATGAATACCCACTGGCTTAAGGCCCCAAAGAGGGACCCAAAGAGGAAGAGGATAGAAATCCCCTACTCTAAAT
This sequence comes from Thuja plicata, assembly GCA_018584345.1. Lineage (NCBI taxonomy): Eukaryota > Viridiplantae > Streptophyta > Pinopsida > Cupressales > Cupressaceae > Thuja > Thuja plicata. The sequence continues at coordinate 1,288,052 of MU227084.1, forward strand.
TCAAGAAGAGCATCCAGATGGGGATAATAGCATTGGCCCAGGTGTTTGGGTAGCCCTCTGCCCAGGAGTTTGCCAAGTGGATGTACTATTTCCTTCTCAGCATCTCCACCAAGGGAGAATTCTTCAACTGGGCTGCAATAATCTCTAATCACGTCGACTCCCAGTTCCTCCAGGTGGATAGGAAGAAGAAGTTCTATATGTCTTCTTAAGTTTTCTAGGCCCTAGCACAGTAGAGGCCCCACTCCAACGGCCTACTTACAGATGGCGTGCTCGGGATTGGCTTGGAATAAAAAGCACCGTGGGACCATTTCTCACAAATTCAATGGGAGGCCAGCTTCCCCAGTTTCTATCGGGTGAACGATGCATTCGTTTACTACCATTTTCTTACACCCACTTGGGATGCTGGATACCACCTATCCACTGAGGCGATGAAGCTAGTTAGTAGTTATGGACACTACTATATTCAATTCCAATAGTATACATACATTAGGGTCACTGGCTTCTCCGGAAAACCCTACTTGTTTCTCAGGCATTGCGGGGACAAGATCGTGCTGTTGGAATACTGCCGACAAATGATGGAGTTACACACCTTCTTTGCCCTCAAGAAGATCCCCAATGTCTCATTCCCAATCACCTATGGGAACTACACCTACAGTCTAGCCACCGTGAAGGAGACAGACAATGAGTTTAAAGGTTATAACTTGCAGGAATTCTATCTAGCGTGAAAAAACTTTGATCCGCATGGGAAGATAGCAACGGCAATGCCCTGGGCTTCAGAGCCCCATCAAATACACATGGAGGACTTCTGGGCAGATTTCCAAGATGATGTGGATGTGTGGAGTAGGCACTATATCAGAATGACAACCAGAATGATGCAGGAACTGAAGTTCTGGAGATTCCCTCTGGGCTTCTCTAACGTTGCCCGCACCATAGATCCCCACTACAAAGAAAAGGGGATCGATAAAATGGCACTGCCAGTAATGGATTGGGCCGCCCAGGAGGGGCCCATGATTGAGGACTTCACTCGGGAGGTGGTCTAGTGAAGTCATGCCTATTTAAAGAGGGTGTGCCCTAGGAGTATGCGTCAAGCTCCCCGACCGGCACCAAAGATAACATCAGAGCCGGGACCCAAATTGACCCCGGGGGCCGGGACTTCTTCGCAGGGTGTAGATAAGGGAAAAGGGATAGACATGACCCCTTTGGCGTAGGAAGTCCCGATACAAGAATAGATCAAGCAGTTTGTGGTAGCCTCCCAGCAGATGAGAGAGCAGTTAATAATGAGGCTGGCCACTCCCCCTCTCATGGCCAGACCAATTCATTCCACTTCCTCCCTATCGCTGGCAGCCCTAATGGTGAAGGCAATGGGGGTGGATCCCATGGAGGTGATAGCAATTGCCGATGCGGGGCCACCTTTTATTACCTGGAGGAAGAGGAAACACATCAAACAGGCCAAGGCAGAACTGGTACTAGCGCAAAGGGCATCCCTTCCCTGAGAAGTAGAGATCCTTTCTTCCAGTTCTCCGAAACTGGAGAAAGAAGCAGAACCCGCTGAGGTCCCAGCCAGTCGCCCTCCGGAAGAGGATTTTGATGTATTTGCAACCGATGAGTTCAGGAATTTGCAAGGGGACAATACACAAGCAAGGATAGAAGTCCTAGAGAAAGAACAAGAGGCTGCAGACCTAGAAGACTTGGAACAGGAACCTGCACAAGAACAAGAGCAGGAAGCAGAAGAAAAAGAGCCAGAAATAGAGATTATCTCTGAGGCTCAAGCAATGCAAGGTCCGGGAGTGGACCAACTAGAGCCAAGCGAATAAATGGAATCCGCTGGGGGAACCGGACCTCTGGGAATAACCGTAAACCTAACCACCATGTTCCATGGGCCACTCCCGGGAGCAACCTTCAGGCAGGTAATCACAGCGGCCCAAACTCTAAATCTTGGCCCGATACCTCCCCTACTGCCAATAGAGGAAGAAGCCCTGGCAGAAGAAGAACAAGAAGAAGAAGAGCAGCTTGAAGAAGAAATCCCTGAAGAAGCCTACCAAGGTCCAGACCCAGCGATCGACATACAGGACTAGGCTGAGGAGAGGGAGGTTGAAAAGGATGTTGCCGCAGAAGAAGTTGAGGTAGGGAGGATGGATGAAGTCCACGTCACTGAGGAGCAACAGCCACCGGATACAGGGAAAGAATTAGGAGAAAAAACTCTGGCAGGAAGGCCACCCCTCCCCCCTCAGTGGCTGGTTGAGAGAAAGAAGAGAAAAGATCAGTCTGCTCCGGTGATTCCTCTCTCCCTAGCTGAAATGATGGCCCAAGTTCAGGCCCCACCGAAGGAAAAGAAAGCCTGGACAGTTCATACTCTTTGAACTGGGCTAGGCGGAGAAATAGTTGTCGTTTTGGCAACACCTCCCCTAAACGCCGATGAAGCAACCATAGATTCTGCAGACTACAATATTGCAGAGGTATCCCTAGGAAAAAGGGGAAAGCAGGGTGAGGTAGATTTGTTGAAGGAAGCAGCAAGGGTAGTGGAGGCCCGATATGAAAAGGAAGCCTAGAGGCTCAAAGCTAAAAAGGAAAAGAACACCAACCTTATGGGGTTGTTTACTGAGTTAGCTAGACCAATCAACACCGCTCCTCCAGAGGCCTCCACCTCAGAAGAATTACTGCAGAGAGACATAGACTCCCTGTGAATGATGAAAAAGAAGGCCCGAGCAGTGGACGAATGGATCGCCCTACAGATAGGAAATACCCTGGGTGTCCTAGTATCCACTCTCCCAGACTTATACATGGCCCAATAGGTTATTCATCAATAAGTAGTGCTTATTGAGCAGTGAGAGAGTGACGCCGAAAATTACCAAGCATGGAAGGTGGAGCTCAAAGAGCTCCTCACCTTGGGAGAAGATATAATTTCCAAATGTGGAATTCTGGGTGAGGAATCATTTGATTTTGTAAGAACTCAGCACTCCAGACTTGACCTCACATTGGAGGTAACCAAGCAACTGGTAGAGTCCTTGCAAGAAAAGGTAAAAACTATAAAATATTATTCTAATTTATATAAGTCTTTTGTGATAAAGGCTTCCAGGGCTGATCCCCTTAGTACAGATACTTATACCCCTGAAGATTCAGTTTTGGGGAGTTTTGATGAAATAATGAAATCCCAGTATCAATCCTCAGAGGGGATAGAAGGGCCCCAGATGGCAAAACTAACCAAGATGATACTTAAGGGTCACGATGCTGCAACAATGGCAGACGAATTCAAAGAAAATGTTTTGGACCTGGGGGAACAAGTTGAAGTGGCCAGGCACAGAAGGGCTAGCCTAAAAGAGATAGATGAGGATGGCATTTCTCACCTCCTCCAGGCCTTCAATGATAACAAGCAACCTTAAGCTTTCTCCGGGGGCCTGGGAGAACTCAAGTGTTGAGCATTCTTTATTCTGAGCATTCTTTATTCTTTTTGGGATGAAAGTTCCCGGATCCCGGATCCTGGATCCTAGAGTCCCGGATCCAAAAATTTTGTATTCTTTGAAGTGATCCGTGTCCCGATCCTCGAGGCCGACCGGTCACTTTCAGAAGTGGTTAATAAAGGCTGTCAGAGAAGTAGTTGGCCACATCAAGGGGCGTCGGCTTGGCAGTTGGTCTTCTGACAGGGTGGTCTTCTTGAGGCGCCACTCAGAGGTACATCTGGCACATTGGAGATAGGGCACCGCATTTCCCATTTATGAGGCATGTAGCCTCGGTCCTCGAGGAACCTACTTCCATCCTTTCTCCTCTCCAGCTCTCTTCTCGAGACTGATTCTTCCGATGTATATTCTTATCTTATTCTTCTGACATGACAGACCTATTCCATCTCCAGGTCTTTTGTAGGGTGGCGCAGGTAGTACCGACCCCCAGATATTATATTTTATTAGAGCATGATGTAAAATAGGGTTAGGGTTAGAAGAGTTGTATAAATAGGCAGATCGGCCCATTTCCAAGGGTCGGCAAAATTGATGATTTTGTTGTCCATGGCAATAGCAGAGTAATTTATCATTTTAGTTACAGAGCTCAATGCTCCATTGTTCTATTCTCAATAGTTAGATGCTCCCCTAGAGCCACCATTGTATCACGCACCAGTGCTTGCTAGAAGGAACAATAATAAAGAAGGAAGAATCCTTGGCAATGATGTTGTTGGCATTCCTGCTTCTGAGTTAATGGTATTTCATGTTTTGATGTTCTTTATGTCTTCTACTCTGGTATCTTAAAATATATTAACAACCTCTTTATTCCCACTATTGATAAAATGCTAGCTGATGGTTATGTGTTTCTTCGGTATTTAGTGTAGTTTACCAGAGTATTATCGATGTTCTAGACATTTCAGCATGACTGTAGTTAGATAAAATACTTCTAACCCTGCAGGATATTTTTCACTTTATTTGTTAAGTATAGAACGCTTGGGAAAACCTCACTTTGATCGAATCTCTGGAGAAGATGAGTTAAAGAAACCAGCTATCCCCCTTGAAAACAGTCACCTCTCCCAACCGAGCCCCACACCGTCGTGACCCGACACCCAGGTGCTTGAAGGCCCAGAGGATTTATTTCCCCCGGACAACCTTTGCAGGCGGAGTTGGCTGATTTCTCCGGAACCCGGTGACAACTTATGATTGTTGGCGGACTCAGTCAGCAAAACCCCGTCAACAGTGTATCACGCCATTTCCCATTCAGTTTTTAAAATTTCTCCCTTTTCCATAATACAAATTGCAAATCAGGAGAGCGATATTCCATATTTTATAGGAACCGACCTAGAATCCAAAGTGTCCTCTTCATTCATAGTCTACCCACAGTTAGGAGAGGTTTCCATTGTTAGGATGGAATTATCATGTAGCCCTAATGCCTGAGTTAGGGTGAAAATTCTAAACCTGAACAGTTTTTGGCACGCCCGGTGGGACATGTTCTTTAGCGAACGGGTCAAATTGCATTACATCACTTGCTGGTTCTGGTGTGCTATCAACAAGATTCAGACCTTAAAGAGGTCACATTTCACATATCTAGTGGACTCGTGAAGGAAAGTCTATTGTTTCAAAAGGAGAAAAGCTGGTATGTTTCAATGTTAGTTTATCTTTTGATTTCCAGCCTTTCAGATGAATAAAGATGTCATGTTATCAAGGAGGGTATGCTTACCCAGATGGCCAGTTTCCAACTTTTCCATCATTTCAAGAGAATCATTTTCAGTCTTATCAAGGTTAGCAATCCCAATATGATTTTCATCATTATGCAAATGATAATGTTTCACAAAATAGAGATACTACAAGTATGTTGCAGAATATGCTTATACAAATTCAGGATAATAAAAGCCAGCAAGAATCTGAATCCCAGCAAGATTTGGACAAGCAGCTAGAGGAGCATGCTTATCAATCTCATATTCAATAGCAACAAGCATTAGCTTAGCAAGATCAGGGTCATCAAAGGTATCTTGCTGAGCAATACAAGAGGAATGAAGCCAAGATTGTAGGAGGGTTAGAAGAACATAAGAAGGTTCATGAAGGAGTGTTGCAAGCTCAGAAGGATTCCTATGAAGAGTTGGAAGTTTAGAAGAATATTTGTGAAAAAGTGGTTCCAGACCAAAGAAATCTGATAAAAGCCATGTTTGATAGAGGTAATGAATTTAATTTAGAGAAAGAAAAGGAACTGAGAGCTCATCAAGAGTTTCATGAGAGATTTCAAGAGGAGAAAGAAAAAGTGCTACAGGATCTTAAGCAAAAGATGGGATTCCTGGCTTCTACAGCTGATACATACAAGAGAGGTTTTCAACTTCAGATTGAGAAGTGTTTTCAGCTTGTAGAAGAGAGGGAGACCATTGGACAGGAGGTTACTAATTTAAAGAAGAATCTTTCTGAACAACATGAGACAAAGAAGATTGCAGCAAATCAAAATAATTGTGCTAATTATAAAATACTTATCCTACCAAAGAATCAAGAAGAAGAGGAAGATCAATTTTGGGATGAGATGGAGCAGTTTTGTTTGCATCTTCATGACAAGCCTTCACTTCTAGAAGGTATCTACAGGCAACGGGAGGAGATTATTTCTAGAAAGCATAATGATGAGTAGATCAATCAGACTGAGGCAATTTCTTAGGAACCTGAGTCTATCAAGGAGAGCTCCAAGTTCACTATCTCTCATGGCTGTCCTATCAGACATTTGGCCAGGATCGATGTTATAAAAAAAGATCAAGTTGTGCCAACACCTCTGCATCATGAAACTGAGGAGGAATTCAATCAACTTTTTGTCCCGTATGATCAAGTAAGTAAAGTCCTATTACTGATTGTTGATTCTCTTCAGGATGATGGTGTTTTAGATCAGCTGCTTCTAGTAAATCAGATTTTTGTCAATCTGAAAGTTTCACATCAAATGATCATGTATATCTCCTATGTTCATCTTGTGATAGCTTTCCAGAAGCATGTGGATTATTGTGAGCTTAAAAGGATGGGAAGTTATTTTTCACAATCAGTGAATGGTTATGTTTAACCAGCGTTTGTGGCTATTTAGGATAGTTTATTTTAGTTCCCCAGTTTCCCTAAGTAATGTCAAGCATAGTTAGGTCAGTTTTAGTTTAGTTTTTCCAGTTTTCAATAAGTCTTCAAGTTTGAAAGGTCTTCCAAGGTTGTTGTTCTAATATGCAAACACAAGGAAATCATTCCTCAATGATCAAGGATACATCTACAATTTGTGGTAAGGGAGTTTTACTTCACTACCTCAAATCATAGACATACCCTCAATCATTGGGAAATGGTTTTCTTGTATTCATAGATTAGGTTTAGGGTTTCCATAGGTGATTAACAGACTCAAAATTCCCAATGGACTTATTTAGGCTACTGGTCCCAATGTCAAGTAGGCAGACATCCATCAAAAGTCGCCAGAATTGTTACCCAAATTTTTTACATGCGGGATAGAAGTCATAACATTTCAAAATTTGCATAAAGAAACATCTCTTTAACATTACTATTCAACCAATATAGATGAATACATTACTATTACATTCATATTATCAGATTTTATTTTTACTCTAAGTTTTGATCAAATTCACACTTTCATATTCATAAACGATCATTACATTGTGCATTCATACTGAATGTATTAGACAAGTGTTCCTTTAAGGTCACATCTTGCATACTGAAACTCATAGGACATATGCATAAAAGAAGGTAAAAGAGAAGCATGATGAAGTATAGGGTCTATGTATTGCCTTTACGAGGTCTTCTACTTTCTGGAGTTGTTCATCTGCATCATCTGAAGTCTTCATATCCTAGGCCTTGTCTCTGATTGTCCTGCACTCTAGGTCATTTGTGGTCCTGTATCATGCATCATGGTGTGAAAGAGATATTAGATACAATTGGATCTAAGAAAATACATAAATTCCTAAAAAACACCATACATTAGTCAAAATCCTTGAACTGCATATTTACTGATGATATCAATATGATAGAAAGATATGCATTTGCATTGAAAAAATAATAATATCAGAAAGACATATCTTTATGAAAACCTCTGCTGTAATTAAAATATGTAGTGAGTGTCACGAGCTCATGCTCGAACTTCACAAATATGCATTGTTAAAGAATGAAAGAATGCTAGATGTTCAATGTACAGGAAAGAAAGAAATGTTCAAATGCAGATTTCAAACACTATGGATACTGATATGCAGAAAGATGGATAAGATTCAGTGCAGTCAAAAGATCACATTATGCATATGAAGATGTAGTTTTAAATAGTGCATATTTAAAGGAAAATCAAATGAAAATGTTGTCTAGGGACATAGAAATATGTATTAGTGTGATCTAATGCCAAATGCAGAGCACATGAAAAGAATGAAAGGGATAATCAATGTTGTTGTTTTAAGTTTCCAAACAGAGAAGAGATGATCATATGCAAAAGGAGGGTAAAACAACTATATTACCTATATATATAATGTGCATGTACATTCACGATAACAGTGCAGGGTAGGCAATGATGACACGAATTAGAAATACAGATTAGGGTTTACTATTTTGAGTAAAACCCATGGGATTCATGAGCTCATGCTTGAACCCCATGGGTTTTCTTTCTCATGTATATTCAAAAGGAAAAAAGTACATTTTTACATCAAAGACAACAACATATTCAACATATTTATGTTTACATTCTAAAGAGATGCTCAATATTATCAGCAAAACTGTGAACTAAAAGTGTTTTTTAACTTAATGTTACAGTAAGTGCCTCTTATGTGTGATTGTTTCAGATAGTGGAGTGTCATCAAACATGGAAGCATCAAGAATGCTTACTAAATTTTGTATTTGAAGACAGCAAAGATGAGTGTTTTGAAACATTTAAGAAGAAGACATGGAGCCCGTATCAATTTAGACAAGAATCTTCAAGTATTTCAACCAAATGCCAGGTGGGTGTTCTTATTTTTTGGGATTCAAGACAACTATATTAATGGAGTCGATAGTAGACATTTTAAAAGAAAAAGGGGAGATCTCATCATTATCGGCCTCCACAAGACATTTCTTTTTCACATTTAAAACTGAAATAAGTGATAGAAAGAAACTAAGAGACTGTAGAGTCCAAGATCAAGTGTTGTTCTATTCTACAATGAAACTTTTAACAAAGACACAAAGCAAAGAAAGAACCCATTTATTATCGGCTACAATAATGCATCCATTTTTTATATTTTGAAAATGCATTGAACAAAATGATAATTATAACTTATTTGGAGAAGCCAGGTGTCATGAGTAAAAGACAAGCTGAGGAGTGGTGTCAAGCTAAAGATTAAGACCAGCAGTGGTGGTCACAAGAGAAATTCATGTTCTCTTCTACCAAGTCGACTACAAGTTCAAAGGCCGGGTTTCATGGACAACTCGACACCATAGCCTTTTCTTCCTCATAAGGCTCGCAAAGGGTGGTAAAAAAAAAACTTCCAAACCCAAGCCAAAGCATGAATGCAGCGCCATATTTCATGGCTTGAAAATCTCAAAGAACTAATTGTGCTGTCAAGGTATCAAGCCCAAGTATCGCTGCCAAAGATAAAGACTAGCAGTGGTGGCTAACAACGAGCCAAGTGTTCTCTTCAAACTAAAAACCCAAATGGTAAATGCTAGATGAAAGACCAAAAGTCGTGACTTTTCTGAAGAGGAAAACAACAAAAAGATTCCATGTGTTATGGTGAAACAAAACCAATACTTAGTCTCCCTTGTTAAGCTCAAGAAACCCGAGCTCTTTCAACAAAAATGAGCAGTTTCAATGTAGAGAAACATGGTTCCCAACTACAACATGGCGGTGCCACAATGAAGAAAACCTAAATGAAAATGAGCAAATTAACATTATACATTATGTTTTAGCCAAGTTTTGGAGTCCAATGACAAACCAAGTAAATGCTATGATAGTTGCAAGTTGATCAACATCTTTCCCACAATGCCACGATGGTACCATTGGTGCCACGCAGTGTAGCAACTATCTTTTCAATAAAAATGGGTCATGTCGACAGCAAACTATAGTTAAAGATCAAGCTGCAGTCATATCAAAATGTTTAGTGGGGTGTCGATGAGTTAGGGTTAAATGGTTAAGTAGAGATTAGGTTTTATGTTATGCAGGTAGGTTATGGGCAGCGACTATACCTTTGATATTGTATGCATTTAAAATTTGAATGTCATGTATTCGAATAAAGTGGATAAAGGTTATAATGATATTTATTGAACTTTAGAAAGGGGAGCTAGTCTTAGGGCTAGATTTAGGGTATTTTGGAAATCATTTGGCTTAGTGTAGTTTGCTACTGTGGTGGGTTGTTTTGGGGGTAAAGATTTTTCAAAAATAAGCCATGTTGGTTATTTAGAGGGAGTTTTTTCTTTATGTTAAGGGGGGTCAAAATTGGTGGAGAATTAGCTTAGTGAATTTCTACTATTCCTATAGCTGTGTTTCTTTCTTTTTTGTATCCTTGGAGTTGTAGATATTGGAGAAGAGGTTCAAAGTGAACTCATTGTTCCTTGATGCCTTAGATTCCTTTTTGTAATCACATCCTGTCAGATTTTTCTGAAGAATAAAGCAGATGTTTTGGCTCATACATGTGGAGTTTTGATTCTATGATCCTATTTCATCTTTCTTTTCAAGTGTTGTTTTCATTGTTATCCAAGAGAAGTGAGTGTTTCTAAATTCCTTCTTAAGGTGATCATTTATTTAAAACCTTGTATGGAAAATGTATGTTTGTGAACTATCTGAGCTATTTGTGGTTTAACCCTAGTAGCAAAGTGTGTTAGCCTAAATAGAGACTTGAAGGGTCAAGCTTTTGATATATGAGTTGGAGTTACTATTTTTTTCTTTTCATCAAAATTCTAAATTCATTCTTGGTGTATCACCCCATTTCCCATTCAGTTTTAAAACTTTCTCCCTTTTCCATAATACAAATTGCAAATCAGGAGAGTGATATTCCATATTTTATAGGAACCGGCCTAGAATCTGGAGACTCGTCTTCATTCATAGTCTACCCATAGCTAGGAGAGGTTTCCATTGTTAGGATGAAATTTTCATGTAGCCCTAATGCCTGATTTAGGGTGACAATTCTAAACCTGAACAATACTAATTATCCAGTAATGGGTATTGGGACTTGCACATTAATATATCTTGAATCTGGGATATCTCTACAACTCAATGGTGTTCTATTTGTACCAATCATAAAAAGGAACCTAGTCTTGATTTCAGTGCTAGAAGACAAGGGATATAGAATCACATTCATGGATGGGAAGATCCTAGCTTGGCCAAAGAACACAAACCTAAAGAATGCTCATACTATTGGAGTTAGAGATGGAACCCTCTACAAGTTATGTACCTCTTCTCATCAAGCCCTAATTCATACATCAAATGAAAGTGAATTATGGCATAGGAGATTAGGACACTATCACTTTTGTGGTTTAACCTCTTTGGAAAAATTGGTTACAAGGTTACCAAAACTAAGATCTGAACATATAGGAGCTTGTAAAGGATGTGCCTTAGGAAAGAATACTAAAAACACTTTTCATCATAGTGAAAGTAAAACCAAGGATGTATTAGAACTTATTCACTCTGACCTATGTGGCCCTATGTTTGTTCCCTCCATCAGAGGATATCTATATTACATTATTTTTGTGGATGACTACTCTAGGAAGACCTGGATATATTTTCTAAAATGTAAAGAGTCAGAAGAAATTCTTATGAAATTCAAAGAATTTAAAGCTCTAGTAGAAAATCTATCAGGTAAGAGTATTAAAATACTAGGAAAAGACAATGGTAAAGAGTATACCTCAAAAATATTTCAAAGTTTTCGTAAACATGTTGGGATCAAGAGGGAGTTCATTGTTCAATATAACCCACAACAAAATGGGGTTGCAGAGAGAAAGAACATGACAATTGTAGAATCTTCTAAAGTAATGATGCATGATCAAAACTTAGAAACTCATCTTTGGTTTGAAGCCTCTAACACTATTGTATATGTTCAAAATAGATGTCCTCACTCTTATCTTGAAAATAAAAATCCTAAAGAAGTTTTCACTGGAAATAGACCTAATATAAGTCACTTAAGAATCTTTGGGTGTCCTATTTACATTCACATTCCCAAAGAGAAAATAACTAAATTAGAACCTTCAGGGAAGAAAGGAGTCTTTGTTGGATATAGTGAAAACTCAAAAGCCTAAAAAATTTACATTCCAGGACACATAAATATTGAGTTAAGTAGAGATGTAATATTTGAAGAAGACACTGCACTCAAAAGATCCAAGGAAGACAATAATGACTATAGAATATCCTTCTCCTGAGATTCAGAGGGAGTATCAAGAATTTGTAGAAAATGAATCCTTTGAATATGAAGCAGGAAAGAAAAGACCTCTTTTGGCTAGAAAAGTTATTGAAGAAGGTGAGAAATATGCTGCTCCAATCAGAACTATCAGGGAAAACAAAAGACCTCGCATATTCTCTAGTTATGTTGCACTCATGAGTGAACTCCTAAATTCAAAACCTTTGAATCCAAAAGATACTCTTCAACATCAAACTTGGAAGGATTCCATGACTAAAGAATATAACTCCATCTTACAAAATGATGTATGGGATATTGTACCTAGACCTACAAATAAATCAATAGTTTCCTCCAAGTGGTTGTTCAAGATTAAACATGCTACAGATGGAAGTATTGATAAATACAAGGCAAGATTTGTTGCAAGAGGGTTTTCTCAAAAGGAAGACATTGATTATGAAGAGACATTTGCTCCAGTTACAAGATATACCTCTGTAAGAATAGTTATTGCCATTGCTGCAACCAAAGGTTGGAAAATTCATCAAATGGATGTAAAGACTGCTTTTCTTAATTATGTGATTTAAGAAGAAGAATATCTAGAGAAACCTTAAGGATTCATAATACACAATCAACAAACTCATGTATGCAAACTAAAGAAGGCACTGTTGGGCTTAAGCAGGCACCTCGAGCATGGTATGAAAGGATAGATAACTATCTATCTAAACTCAGCTTCTCTAAAAATGATGCAGATCCAAACCTCTACTTCAAAGTAGTACAAGGGGATATCTTGATTTTGATTCTTTATGTAGATGATTTTCTAATAACACGAGAAGATCACCTAATCATTAAGTGTAAAGAAGATCTTGCAGCTGAATTTGAGATGAAAGATTTAGGGCTACTACACTATTTCCTAGGCTTAGAAGTTTGGCAACATGCAAATGAGATTTTTCTAAATCAAGGAAAATATACTTTAGACATTCTAAAAGGATTTGGAATGATAGATTGTAAGCCCATGTCCACCCCCATGGAAACAAATCTACTTAAATTAAAAGAAGCAGCATCGAGTTCAGAACCTGCAGATCCTACACTTTACAGGCAGATTATTGGGTCCCTAATATACTTAGTAAATACCAGAGCAGACATTTGTTATGCAGTAAATGCAATCAGTCAGTTCTTGTGTGAACCAAAACAAATTCACATGGTAGCATCTAAGAATATACTAAGGTATCTTAAAGGCATAATAAATCTTGGACTAAAATACAAAGATGTAGATTTACAACTACATGGTTTCACTGATTCAGATTGGGCTGGGAGCACTGTCGATCAGAAAAGTACCTCTGGTTGTTGTTTCAGTCTGGGTTCTTCAATGATATCCTGGTTTAGTAGAAAACAATCCTCAGTTGCTCAAAGTTCCATAGAAGTAGAATACATTATTGCATCTATGGGAGCATGGGAAGCAGTTTGGTTGAGAAAACTCATCTTTGGGTTGTTTGGAGAATCTCTAAAACCTACGATTATTCATTGCGATAATCACAGTTGTATAAATCTCTCCTTAAATCTAGTGTTTCACAATAGGTCCAAGCATATTGAAATACCTTATCACTATATTCAAGATATGGTAGAAAAGAATTTTATTGAGTTAAAGTATATCAGTACAGAAGAACAATCAGCTGACATACTCACCAAACCTCTAGCAAAGACAAAGGTAGAATACTTTAGAGGTAAACTGGGTATGATTGTAATTTCTAAGAACACTTCTCAGTAACTCTTGATTATTATATACTAATAAAGCATTCTTTTGTTATGAGTGTTAATTCATAACCATGTGTTCATTGTGTATATCATAAAGAAGTGACGACTTCTAAATGATTTTCACTTATTGTTGTAATGGTTGTTATAAGGTGATGATCTTATAATAACTTATTTTATATGTCCTATCAATGTGAACTAGAAGGTATAGTTTAATTACTTACAAGTTCTATTTGTTTGGATATATCATGTCTATATGATAAGTATTACACCTGTGATACTAGTGCACATATCATACTAGATATTTTGAGTACTTGGTGAATATCATGGACTTGATATTTGGAGACCAATACTCTGAGTACATGGTGAGTATCATGGACTTGATACTTGAAGACCATTACTCGGGATAATAATTCTGAGCACTTGGTGAATATCTTGTGAGTTGATATTTGGAGACCATTGCTCCAAACACTTGGTGAGTATCATGGACTTGATACTTGTAGACCAGTGTTCTAGATATTAGTAAAATGATATAAATTATGAATGATTATCTATACTCACATTAATCTTGAGTACTTGGTGAATATCATGGACTTGATATTTGGAGACCAATACTCTGAGTACATGGTGACTATCATGGACTTGATACTTGGAGACCATTACTCATGATAATCATTTTTGAGCACTTGGTGAATATCTTGTGAGATGATATTTGGAGACCATTTCTCCGAACACTTGGTGAGTATCATGGACTTGATACTTGTAGACTAGTGTTCTGGATATCAGTAAAATGATATATTTAAAAAAAAAAAAATTGATTATCTATACTCACATATTACATTCAAGTATTATATATTTATCCTCCCTAGCTAAGAGGGAGTGTTAATGTGTTATAGCTTCGGTTGGTATAAATATATAAATATATAATGATTATTATAATTATGTATATATCCATATATATATATAATAATAATAATAATAACACATTATATATATATTATATATTATATATTATGTAAATATAAAGTAATTCAAATATAATAAACATTATATAATATATGCCGATAATCTTAAGTCTAACTTGATAAATGCACCGATTATGATAATGCAAAACACTATACACATATCAACTTTAAGTCGATCGAGCACAAAGGGCATAACAAAGGCCACGTCCACCATGGACGTGACTCGATGAAGAGTCACATCCATTGTGGATGTGACCTTCCTAGTTAGGTTCGCAGGTATATATAATCACAGACAATACCACCTTCAAATGCAGTGATACAAAAATTATTCAGTCTCATAGCATTCGAAGGTTATCACAATCTTCTTCAGAATTATTCAATACATAATTATATATATTAATATATATTATTTGTAAAGACATATATATATACATAGATATATACATATACATATATATATATATATATATATATATATATATATATAAAATAGAATGAGATTATATATATAAAAAAATNATATATATATATATATATATATATATATATATATATAAAATAGAATGAGATTATATATATACAAAAATTAAAAGAGAATCTAATATCTATTATCTAATCAAAGTTTAACAAGAACAAACTAAATCGATCTCAACATAGCTTGAAGGAATGAACTTTGCTTTACATTTTTTGGGAGAAAACGGTTTAGATTAGGAGAGTATGCTCTTCTTCTTCAGAAGTATCAGAAATCCAGACATCCAAAGATCGCCAATCCTGGGTACATATACTTAAATAGTAGAGTGCCTGCAGGTTGAGGAAAAAATCTCCCGGGAATGACCCAAGTGAGGATAGGTTTTACGCCAACCCTTCCAACTCACTATAAATAGTTGCTTCCTCGTAGGCTAAAGCCTTGGAAGATGGAGTTGGTTTTGTTCATGGAATTTTGACATAATTCCTTGAACATATCTAGGTATATGTAGAGTGGAGCTACTTGAATCTTGCTTGTGAGACTACATATATTCAGGTACTCATAGGTCTATACACCTAAATTTTTCCTTGTGAAATTCTATGGGGGACGGTTTTGAATAGATTGCCCAATAATCTAACTTCAACTAAAAGAATTCCTGATTCATCTCCAAAAGGGTGATAATATTTGTACAAGGAAAAATGTAATTGCCCCAAGAAACTCATCATATTGCTCCCTCACTTGTGTTTGGAGTCAGCTAATACAACATCATGATTGGAGCCATTGCGTGCTTAGTGATGGTTTTATTCTGATTAGCATTTGAGTGTGTACCTAAGTTAACGAGCAAAGATTTTCATCCTCCACCTAGAGACTAGGAAAAGATGAGTGTCTATTTCACCTGCATAACAAAACAAATCTATCTGATGTGTTCAAAAGATCATTAAAAATAAAATCTCCTCAAAACAATCAAAACATTTCAAACCCTAGAGTACAATTTTTTTTCACGCATTACGACACCTCCTAATGCAATCTAGAAACAAGCAACTTGACGCACTTTGAAAATGAACTTTTTAGAACTGACCAAAATTGACAAAGACATCATAAGATCACATCCCGGATTTCCCAAGTCACATGTAGTACTTAGGATCACATTTGGTATTCTGGCTCACATTTAGTCAGCACATAGTGACATCCATATTCTAGGCTTGCATCTGGTATCATCAGAGGCTCACATTTGGGAGCTCGCATTTAGGATAGTGGGTACTTGTAGTAGTTTTTCTTGGAAAGTCTCAGTTTATTAGGATACCCTTTTATCTCTTTTGCTAGTTCCTATTGTCTCTTCTAGTCTCCCTATTGTAATTTCAAAACTCTTTCAAAATGTCTACCTTGCATACTTAGTCAGTCTTTCACGATCGTTTCAATACGTGTGGTCTACCCACTTTCTACCAAAAACTTGGTTCCCAGCTCACTATCAGGGTATTCTAACCCTCTAATGCTAGAATCATTTACATCCACTAACAAATAGTTACTTTTACCTAGACATGCCCACTTGAACAATCTGAAATCCTTACTTGCACTATTAGGAAACGTTGACAAAAGTTGAGAAACAACTTCATGGTTAACACAAGATGCAACAAGTACACATCTAAAGGATCAAAAGTGCCTCCTAAAACACCACACTTGCAAGGAGAAAATTCTCATAGTTCCCAACTCAATCTAGACTCCCCTCAAATGGATAGCAACACTCGTAGATGGAGTGAGGCTTTTGAGGAGTATAACAATAGTAAAAACCCTAAAGATACGGATGAGGAGGAAGGACCCAAATTTGAACATAACCCATTTGGATCAGACAGTGAAGGAGAGATCCTTGAAGATGAGTATGAAAAACTCAATCAAAGTAAGAGATTCCATAAGATATTGAAATGAATAATTGATGACGATAAAGAAAAGTACTTCCTCCATCTAGCATCCATAGGTGTTAAATTACCGAAAGATTATGATGTGGAAAAGCTCAAGGAAAAGGAGGTACCAAATCTGATATCTATCCTCACCAAACAATTCAATTCAATGAAAACAAAGCTTATAAACCTCAAACAAGAGAAAGAGAAGCCCAAAACACAATACTCTTTGGACGCCATTTGTCTATTTCCCTTTGATAAGAGTATCACGATGGTCCCATTTCCTCGCAATGTTGTGAGACCAAAGTACAAGTACACGAGAGAGGCTGACCCATATGACCATGTGAGGGAATTTTGTTCTCTAAGCATCAAGTACATGCACGAACCTACATACCTAATGCGGCTATTTCCAGGAAGTTTAGGAGGAAATTCCATGGAGTGGTTCTCAAAACTGAACCCTAAGGTCAAAACATTTGAGGAGTTGATCCAACGGTTCATTCAACATTACTCCTACAACATCCAACATGATGTAACTATGATGGACCTATGTAACACCAAACAATGAACTAGAGAATCATTCACACACTTCCTACAAAGATGGAGGAAGATTTTTGCACGATATTCAAGGGCCATTCCTGAAACTGACAAGATGGAGATCTTTGTTAATAATCTAGTGCTTGAATTGAACTATGCTCTACAAATACAGGACCAACAACTCCAACTCCAAGCCTAAATGGTGGAAACAAAACAAGAATGTTGTTAATGACGGAGTGGTTGATGCCTCTAACATTAATCCTAAACCCGAGGTATTCAATCTAACTAATAGCATGAAAGCAAGAAAAGATGCTAAGGTAACACCTCCCGTACCCAAATCAAACAATGATAATAACAAGGGATGAACATGGACTTCAAAACCCCAAAGAACATTCACTCCTTTGGGAGAGCCTCTTGAGATTGTTCTAAAAGCATTGTTGGATAAAAAAATTCTTACAATTCCCAATTCTAAACCCTGGGAACCAATGGTCAAACCCAAGTGGTGGGAAGATAATTCCTATTGTGTCTTCCACAAAAATAAGGGACACAACACTAATAATTGCTTCAAGCTCAAGCATGTCATCCAAGACCTCATCGAAGGAGGTAAGATCAAAGTATACAAACATACTACCAATGAAGATCATACAACATTTTACAAACCCTTTCCTAATTACAATCAAGGAGAGACATCTAAAGGGAAGAGCAATGAGGTAAACTACACCTATTCCAAAAATGACAATGTGATCTTAATATGCTTGACATCAAAATTGAATCCATCAATGTGGTCACAATAAAAGGTGTCTCATTCCACTCAAATGTTGTGACACAGAGCCAAGCACAGGTTACAATCAAAGGACCTCCAAAACTGACATCAACATCAACATCAACATCAACATCCAAGGTTCCTATTGTAACTATTCCTAAACTAGCATCAAAAAAACTGGTCACTATTCCTGGAGCAAAATATGACTTGGTAGACCAATTGCAATGAACCTCTACCAAAATTTCCATTTTTGAGTTGCTCAAAATATCCATGGTACATAGGGAAATCCTAGAACAAGCTCTACACACTCCTAATGTTCCAACATATATTGATATAGATAAGTTCCAAGCGATGGTCAATCACATCTCAGTGCCACATTACCTCTCCTTTTCTGAAGAGGATGATATGTCATTGACACATCCACATAATCAACCCCTCCATATTGAAGTCCTTATTCATAAATCCTGTGTTAGACGCGTGTTGATAGATGGAGGCGCAGGATTGAATATATGTACACTAGATCTAATAAAAAAACTGGGTCTCTCAGAACAAACAATTGACTCTAGAAGCAAGATAACCATCAAAGCTTATGATGAGGAAGAAAGATCCTCTAGAGGCCTTATTCTTCTACCCATCAGAGTCAGATCGATTGAGAGGAACATCATATGTCAAGTTCTGGATCTACCATTGGCCTACAATATCCTACTAGGGAGACCATGGATTCATGAAATGCAAGTTGTACCATCCACTTACCACCAATGCATAAAATTCCCACATAATGGGGTGGAAGTGACGATTCCCGCAGATGCTAACTACACTTGAAACAATATCAAAGTAGGTAGCATGATCGTGTACAAAAAAGAATCTATAGATGCAGTTGCTCCTGAAACTACCAAAGACATGGTTATGAAGAGTTTTAGCAAAACCTTGAAACTTGAAGAAATAGGTATGGGAGAGTACAAGTTGGACCTGACTCCTTCATTGACAGAACTTCTGATGTCACCGAGATCCTATGGAAAACCTTCCTTAATATTCACACCTATAGCATCCAAGGATCCATAAGTACACAAAGAAATGGGCATGGTAAAGGAATCCACATCTTCTTGAGATAACATAGAAGAACAGGCAGTCTTGGACTAGATTTACAAAGGAGAACTGGTGGAGGCTAAAACCAAACATGTGAAGATATCCCTAGAACAGTATGGAAAGGGATATGATTTCCTCACACAAATGGGTTACAAATGAAAGGGACATCTAAATGACATAGGACAAGGGCTTATTTAACCTATACCCATGGAGTTCTGAAATACCAGAGATAAAGCAAGACTGGGTTTTAATGATAAAACTAATAAACCTGCTTCAAAAGAGAGTCCACACTCAGATAAAGGGAGTGATGAAACAGATGAACTAGACCAATGGTCCTATGAAAGATTGTTACATGTTGGCACACATGACCCCAATTCCAAGGAGAATGCTATGTACCTAGCTTTGAGGTACCACAAGATCTTCACACTCCTTTGCTAGCACAACCTCCCATTCAAGAGGTAGGAGACACCATATAAACAATTACTCAAGAGACACCCCGACAATAGGATTTACATCCTAACTGGGGGAAATTGGTCACAATTTCACATGTTCTAGATCTCCCACATTTTGATCTACAGATGGCTAACCGGGTACTTCAAATAACCATTGCTGAATACTTAAACAGATCTAATGATGATGTCATGGACTCTCATGGCTATGAATGGGAATAACTATCTGTCGCCACTGAAGATATTGGAGTAGATGAAATTCACATGTTTGCAGCTCCTTCATCTCCTAGTAAACGATCTAACACTCCTCCCAACAATACTGATCCTCCTGAAGTAGAAGAAGAGTTCCTTCCCCCGATCATTGATGGAGACACAAGTCTAGAAGAATTTCATAGGCTACAAGCAAGAAGCCTCCTTATACAGAGAGATGATGATGAGATTTCTACTGATGAGTCACTTCATGTGCATATGACTAACAATGACCCTTTTAACGCTGATCTCACTCTTATTGATCTAAATATTGAAGAAATTAACTTAACAGATCATGTAATGATGGTTAATGGTCTTGATGCTAACATGATGATGTCCTTCCCAGAGTCTGATTTCCTAACATTGGTACTTCCAGACCTGATTGATTAGACTGAAACAAATCCTACTCCTATCCTTGACTTTCCCAATGACCACACCCTAGCTTGTTATCTCAATGCTTGTGAACCTTACCCTTCTTCCACCAATGTAAGGAGTGAGAACATGTCACAAGAGGATATCAGGTTTCTTAGTCACCAACTGAAAAAGAAAAAGAAAAAGTGGACTGATGGTGAAAACCACTCTATGGTAGTATCAGATCCCAAAATAGTAAATAAAAAAGATGTATCCAATGGTGAAAACCTCTTAGAGGTAACAAAGGATGAGACTCTTGATATCCTCCCTGAACACTTTAAGGAAAAGGTCTTTAGTGCTGATTGAACCAAAAAAACCAGTAAATTTGGGCACTGTTGAAAATCCTCAAATAGTTCACCTTGCACAATCTTTATTAGAAGAAAAGGTACACTTTATAGAGTTCTTGAAAGAGAAAAAGATTAAATTTGCATGGTCTTATATTGATATGCTAGGGCTAGATCCTAATCTAATGATGCACCACTTATCTATAGCTCTCGGGATCAAGCCCATAAAACAAAAACTTAGGAAAATGCATCCTCATGTTACATTATTAGTAAAAGTAGAGCTACAAAAGTTGCTAAAGGCTGGATTTATATGAGTCATTGCCTATGCAGGGTGGATCTCCAATGTGGTCCCCATATCTAAATCTGATAAATCTATCAGGATCTGTACAAACTTTAGAGACTTGAACAAAGCATGTCCAAAGGATGACTTCCCTCTACCAAACATTGACATGATCATAGATCTTACCACTGGCTTCCATATGTATTCTTTAATGGATGGATTCTTGGGCTATAATCAAATCAAAATTTCCCCCGAGGATCAAGAGAAAATCACAGTCACATGCACATGGGGCACCTTTTGTTGGAATGTCATGCCTTTTGGGTTAAAGAATGCCGGTGCAACGTATCAAAGAGCCATGACAACAATATTCCATGACATGATGCACAAGAACATGGAGGACTATGTAGATGACACATTGGCTAAATCAAAAGAAAGAGGTACTCACATTGATGACTTAAGAAAGATCTTGGATAGAATGGAATAGTTTCAACTCAGACTCAATCCTAAGAAATGTGCCTTTGGGGTCCAATCAGGGAAGCTCCTAGGATTCATAGTATCGGCAAAGGGAATCGAGGTAGATCCTGCAAAGGTGAAGGATATTCTAGAGATGAATCCTCCATGAAACATCAGTCAAATGAGGAAACTACAAGGGAGACTTCAGTCCATTAGGGGATTCATGTCCCAACTTGTAGATAGGGCACAACCCTTTACTAAGTTGCTACATAAAGGGGTTACCTTCAAGTGGGATGAACACTGTAAAGTAAACTTTAGAGAATTGAAAGGATACTTGGAAACTCCTCCTATCCTTATGGTGCCTATTCATGGAAAGCCCCTTCTCCTATACATTTCAGATATAGCTACATCCCTAGGAGTATTGCTGGCACAAGAAGATGAAACAAAGAAATAAAGAGCTATATACTATGTTAGTAGAACACTGGTCGCCTATGAGCTTAATTATAATATTATTGAAAAAGCATGATTAGCAGTCATCTTCACATCACAAAAATTGAGGCACTACATGCTCTCTCATACAGTAAAGCTCATTGCTAAGATTGATCCTCTCAAGTACCTCTTGAATAGAACAACATTAACATGACGTTTGGAAAAATGGGTCCCGATTCTAAGTGATTTTGACACTGAATATGTAGAACAGAGAGATATCAAAGGACAGGTCCTTGTAGATCAATTGGCTGATTCACCACTCCAAGATGATGAACCTTTACTAATTGAATTCCCCGATGAAGCAATCATGCATCTAACTGAATATCCATAGAAGATGTACTTTGACGGTTCATTCACTCAACAAGGATCTGGAGTAGGGGTCCTATTTATAACTCCTCAAGGATACAAGATTCCTAAATCTTACAAATTGATGTTTCCATGCACCAACAATATCTTAGAATATGAAGCATTGGTAAACGACCTCAAGCTAGATATGGAATGGAAGACCATAGAGTTACACATATATGGTGAATCCCAACTAATTATCAATCAATTCAATGGGGAGTATCAAACAAAAGATGAGAATTTGATGCCCTACAAGAAACTAGTTGATGACCTGAAGAAGTACTTTGTCTTTGTCACCTTCCATTAGATACCTAGATCAGAGAACAAAGCTGTGGATGCTATGGCTACCTTGGCCTCCATGTTACAACTAGAAGAACATCAATTCCGCTATGAATTCTTGGTGGAAGAAATATCCTATCCTGCCTTTGATACCCTTGAATACCAAGTAATATGTGCCTTGAATACCCCAGATCAGTCTCGGTATGCCAATATCATTGCTTACCTTTCTGACCAAACTATTCCTACTAATCTATCCAGAACTGAGAAAAGATCCCTGATTAGGATAGCATCGCATTATGTCCTCATAACTAACATGCTATATCAATGCGGTCTCGATGGTATGCTTCTTTGGTGTTTAGAGCTCAAAGAGTCTGATCTAGCATTAAAAGTGGTCCATGAAGGTGTATGTGGATCACACTCGAACGAATTTTCATTGGCCAAGAAACTGCTCAGAGTAGGCTATTATTGGCCTACCATGGAGAGAGATGCTATTCAATTTTTAAAATCATGTCTTAAATGCCAAACACATGGAAATCTTATCCATGCTCCTACTAGAGAACTTATACCTTTCATAACACATTGGCCATTTCAGCAAGGGGTCTTTGACTTGGTTAGAAAAACATATCCCAACTCTTCAAATGGACACAAGTTCATCATTACAGCCACTGAGTATTTCACAAAGTAGGTCAAGGCTGTGCCGCTAATCAAAGCCACTAGAAAATAGGTGGCTATGTTCATTCTGAACTACATTATTTATAGATATGGGATACCCTCTTCAATTGTAACAGACAATGGGGGCCAATTTAAAAATCAAGACATTGATGACCTTTGTGAATAGTTCCATATCACTTAACATTGTTCCTTATTCTATTATCCTCAAGGTAATGGACAGGTTGAGGATCCAACAAGAATATTCTCAAGATTATAGACAAAACTATGAGAAAGTCTGGCAGAGACTGGCACCTACATCTAAATCTAGCACTATGGGCCTACAGAACAAGCATCCGAACACCAACTAGAGCCACACCATTTTCTCTAGTCTATGGCGTTGAAGTAGTACTACCCATTGAGGTTGAAATCCCATCTTTGTGGATATCTTTACAAGGTCTTGTTACTGATGAGCAGTTCCGCATAGATAGGGTAAATTCTCCAGACTTACTAGATGAGCGTAGACAACAAGCATTCGATCACCTCAAAGTGTATCAAGCACGTATGTCGAAAGGTTACAACAAGAAGGTTAAACCACGCAAATTTGAAGTAGGATATCTCATCCTCAAGGAGAATCCTAAGAACCAGCCTAATAGGGAGCAGAAAGGAAAATTTGAACCTAACTAGCTAGGACCTTATGTTATCACTGCTACTTTTGGGATTGGAGCTTATCAGTTAGCTACACCTGAGGGAGATTTTCTTCCAGATCCTATCAACACTATACATTTGAAGCGGTTCTACGCTTAATGTTCAGCTAGCAGAGCCTGTACAACAACAAGGTCTCACAAAATACCAAAAACATTCATAAAATTGATCCTCAAGAAATACAAAATCAATGGAAAATGTCCTACAGAAAGGGTATTCTTGGTGAAAACCTGGTAAATAGGCACCTTGATACTACAAAAACATTAAAAAAAATCAAAAAGAGCAAAAAAATTGAAAAAGATAAAAGTTCCTTGATGAGCACCTGGTAAAACAGGCATCTTGGTAGAAAAAAGAAAGAAAGGATCTTTCCAAGTGGTGAAAACCTGGCAATCAGGTGTCACTTGTATTCTCTACTCCATCTATCGATGCACTACTGATACTAGGCCATCATAAGTATGCCTATGCTCATACGCTAACTTCATTTTCCTAAATGGCTATATTATCCTCACTTTGGATTTGTCTACATTTATGTCTTAGGAATAAGTCATTCTACACTGGGGGCATCTTTGCTAGCATAGCAGGTTGCAGTTGCTAGGTCACTCTAGGATGGTTTTTCTTGCGAACACAATGTTTCTTGATACATGCAAAACAATGTCACTTTCCAAAACAAGGATCTCTTTTCAAACATCACATATCTAGACGTGACATTTACATTAACAGAGTTCCTACAAGGCTATATTGGATCACAGACATGAACGGATTATCCTATCAATGCATGGACACAGGACACCATATTGCTTGTATTCAAATTTTTTGATTAATGAATCTTTACTATGTTTGACAAATGAATTAACAAGTACTACTTAAACGCACAGTTTTATATTGGTTTGATTATGATTATTTTATGTTCTGATGATGCTTTCAACTAGGAGCATCTAAGTTATTATAAATTTTATTTGATTGATTCACAATTGATGATTTATTATGTCTTCTTAGTTACTCAATGACGTTTGTGCAAAGACAAAGAGTCACAAGGATACGGGGCATAATGTTTTCTTGAATTTCTGTGTTTGGTGATTGTTCTAAATGATCCTATAAATTTCACCTAACTTGGATGTTTATGGTAAGAGCTGCCACTATGGGTGGATAACCGCATATATCTCAATCTTTGTTAGGTGTAAACTACGATGAGGTTGAAACAATATCCTTGTCTATTTTCTGATCCAGGTTCTCACTAAGCTATACGAATCATAATGTACCCAAGGATATGAATTTTCAAGGTCATTGTGGGTCCAATATCTTTCCTTACACAAAATATGGTATATTAAAAGGAAGGTGACTATTTTATTATCTTAGCTTCTATGCCTTGATGCCTAAGTATATTTTCGACATTTCAATAAAACATAGTATTTATACTTTCATAATATCAGTGGGTATTAGTGATGGTTGTACTATTAGGTGGTATTCATTCCGAGAAGTTCCCAATAATGATAAAAATGTTACAATATTTGCATACCAGTGACAAAGTTCTAAGAGTTCGCATATAGCTGCATTTAGAGATTGCATGATACATAAAAGCATAAGGAATTTTTGAGCTCAAAAATGATTTCTATCTTCTTCTAAAACCAAGTTAATTACATCATCCGTATTACTGATATCAAATATCATTGCACATCTATAGCATACATTTTGCATTCATTTAAAAGAAGCAATAGGAAAATACAAAAATAAAGCATCCATGTATTACATTTTTACTTTTCATCCTAAAGTGCATCCATACATCTATTTTGCATTAAGGAAAAATCAAAAGAAACATAGATTTGAATTTTCACTTGCGTACCATTTAAACACATATTTATATCAGTAATAACTCAACACATGCATAAAATGATGTCATCATCTAAATCTAACTCATCAAAGAGACCAAGATATCATCACATGTGCAAAGTGCATCTATCACATCTATGAAAGCAAAGGGAACTCATGAAACATGTCAGAAACATGAACCTGCATCAGATATATATATCATCACAACATGGTACAGATCAAAATATGGAACAATATGTATAAAGAGTATCAGTGAGCCAAAATGAATTAGATATACATGTATGAATCTCATATACAAAAAAGGGTGATCTCAGTAGGATCCAGATATACAAATATAATCTCAAGATACACATGTCATAAAGATAGTACAAATATAAACTTTGTCCCACCCCCTCTCCCTGATTAGGAGGAGGAGGAGGTGGTACAAAAGGAGCTTCTGGAGGTGGCATGGCCCCCTCTGACTGTTGAGCTAGTCGTGAAAAGGAAGGAGCTCTCTGGCCCTCCAGAACTGTTGCATGATACAAGGCATAATAATAAGTGGCCCTCTGCCCCTGATGAACTATTGTCTGGGCATGTGCATCTCTCTCAGCTCTAAGAATCTCACCCTGCCTATCCCTCTCTACTCTTAGTCACTCAAGCTGTATATCCTTGTCCACCAGTAAGGCATCTACAGTAGTAACTAGAGCCTCCAATGCTATAATCCTAGCTTGGAGCTTCTCCCTCTCCTACTCACATCTAGATAGAGGATCTCCGTCTCTACCTATATCTTTCTCCTGGGACCTATCCTATCCTCTATTTGGTGGTCTATCCTGAGACCCCTGCCACCTCTATCGCTATTTCTCTCCTGTAAGCAATGGACTAGTATCTCTCTAAGGGGCCACAAATCTCAACCTCTGGTGCCTACCCTACCCACTGCCACTGGCTCCACCTATATCCACTACCTCACCACCACCACCCCTATCATCTCCATCATGATCATCATCGAGAGGAGGATACCTAACATCTCTACCATCCCTGCCACCATCGCACCCTACATGTCTGCCAGGAGTCGTGTCTCTCTATGCTCCTCCCCTACCCCTGGCTAGTCGATCATCAGGATCATAGTCTAAGGGATCCTCTATGCAAGGAATGATCTCCTTAGGAATAGTGAACCAAGGAAAGGGGTATTGAAGCATATTAGCAGCATATCAATCCAACACACCTACATCAGCTACATTAGGATGAAGATCCCAGTCTACTCCCACCATATTACGGCTCTCCTGGTGTGTTGTATCATACTGTAACTACACACCCCATAATGGTGTTTCATCTCTGGTTCAGGCATATACAGCGATGTCCTCTATCCTACCCTGTCAACTACCATACTGTCTCAGCACTCTGGTGATCACAAACCACTCTATAATATATCTGGTCCTGCCAATGAGATATCAGCTCTGACATAAGTAAGGTACCTGTCGGGAATCTGAGGTCCACACCTCGCAATCTAAATATGGCTGCCAAATGACCTCAGTCATATCATCGAACAAATGGTACTAGTACTCGACCTTGCCTAGATGGGGCTGCTGAAGAAGACTTACATACATATAAGCATAAGGCTGCTCTGGAGCCCTCTGTCTATCTACAATCAACCGTATCATAGGGATGTGCTCCCAGGCCTATATCTGGAGAATAAGAATACCCACAATCATACTCTATGTATAGCGGTATACTATCTCATGAAGCTCTCTATACATGTGGGCTAAGACACAACTACCCCATGCAAATCTTCTTCGGTGGGTAACCATCTACTCTATCATATCTACCCAGCCGACCATAAATCCATGTTAACACCTATTTGGCATTAGGATGCCGCCTACAAAACCTACTAAGTACATAGATAATCGATCGTAATGAATGACCATGTAATCCCAAGACAGATATCTCCGAGCGATGGTGTCATCCTAGAAATATCTATGCGCAACACCAATGGCCACAACCGTTGTCGACTTAAATTACACCTCATGCCCGATCATTAGCACCTGAAGTATCTGCTAGACATCCTCCAGAGTCACTATAATCTCACCGGTCGGCAAATGAAAGGTGTTGTGCTCTGAGTGCCATCTCTTGGCCAGAGAAGTCAACAACCCATAGTTTACCCTGATCTCGGGTAAACCCATCAACGAACACAATCTTCATAGGATCACGGTAGTTTTCTCATCATCTGAAAACCATCCAGACAATGCAAGCACATGACCAGGGTAAGTGCTGCAGAATGTGACTACCTCAAACTAGGCCTATTTTGGACAAAAATGACAAACCATCAGTATCCTATTTACAACAAAGGGGTAGACTCCTAATTAGCTAGGTGATTCCAAGTTTGCAGCACACAAACAGGTCTGAAAGATTCAAATTTTAAGTCACTTAACCAAATGTGATTTTGAAACAGAAGGGTGCGATCCCTGAAATACAGGATGCGATGGAGTTTACAGGATGCAATCCCCAAAATACAAGATGCGATCCTAAATACCAGGTATGAGCCTAAGAAAATAGGGTATGACACACTGATGAATCTAAAAACAAGCCAAAAATAATGAAAAATGATGCGATCTAGGGTATCCTGGATGCGACGCAGGAATCTGGAAGAATCGGATGCGATTCAAAATTCAAGGGGCTGTAAAAGTCACAAAAATGCATAAAATTGAAATTTGCAAAATTCACAGGGTAGTTTGTCGAGCACTTACTGGCGGTGGGTAGTTGGCTAGACGCTGATGTCGATGGCTCATCTCAAAATGATGCTTCCTCATAGGGACTACCATTTTCTCTGTAGAGCTCTCTGAATTATTATGGAGGAAAGTGAAAATGAATAGTGAAATGGTAATTTTTGAGGCTTATATTGGTCTTTTGAGCCATTTAGGAGTTTTGAAACTCCTCCTAGACAACTACAACTACATTTCTATTGTCTTTTTGATCAATTGGGAACCAAATCGACGGTGCATAATATATTTTCAGCAGCCCAGTACCATTCTTACGATAGTTTTGAAAATTGCAGATTTGCTTAATTTCTTCCCAGAATCTGTCCAACTGCACATTTTATCATAAATATTGGTCTAACATCATTTTATCAGTCTTATCACTCATATTTTTATGTAATTAACTTGGTACTCGTGTGTTTATTTTTAAACACACCTTCTTTTCCACTTATTTTCCTCCATTCTTTCTTTCCCTAACCGCTTCCTGCAAGTGATACATCATTTCAAACTGAGGGATTTATTATTTTCCTTCGATTTTTTTCCTGAGGGGACATGATCACACTATCATCAATTAAATTTTTTCTCAAAACAATATTAAAACATCTTCGTTATCAAACAAACTAGGGGCATAACAGTTTTCTTGACTAAAGTCAGGACTGTTGGATAGAAAGCTTTGATTCTCATGAGCTGGATATCTTGTGTTTCCTCATTTTTAAAAGATTTTTATTAAGCTCCTAGCAGCTTCATACTGGCTTTTTGGACGACAACCAAGTTTAGAATCAGTATTATCAATCTTTGAACGACAACCAAGTTTAGAATTAGTATCTTTAAAATCTTTTATTGATCTTTGAACGTCAACCAAGCTCAAAATCAATTCTATCAGTTTAGTTCGATCATGTGCAAGACTAATCTCATCAAAATTTCATTCGACAACCAAGAATAGTATTCTGAATCTTTCTGAAGTCAAAATCAAAAACTTTCTTTGAATCAATGTGCTGCTTGCACATCAATTCAAAGAGGGGCGAATGTAACCACCTAAATTTGGTCTATTCCAACTATGGATCCTATTTTCCGTAGGTGTGATCATACCCCCAATTATGTCCAAATGACCCTGTTACTGCTTGGAATAATTCTTTGAATCAATTTAATGTCCTAGGTGATTTTTATCACTGAATTATATTAACTATTATAGCCATACGATTTAAA
The DNA here is from genome assembly GCA_018584345.1 of Thuja plicata. Classification (NCBI taxonomy): domain Eukaryota; kingdom Viridiplantae; phylum Streptophyta; class Pinopsida; order Cupressales; family Cupressaceae; genus Thuja; species Thuja plicata. Next base: position 1,317,625 of record MU227084.1, read on the forward strand.
TCAATTCAAAACCAATTAAATAAAATCAAATACAAACATGGCTATTGTATTTAACTATAAAGGAATTAAATAAATCCCTAAATCAATTACCCACTTGCAAAATAACCCATTCCCCTAGCCTATTTAATTTAATTAATATGGCTATAGTCCCCTTAATTATTAAAAATCAATTAAATTGTTTAAATAATTAAATTCCTATTTTTGAAATAATTAAATAAGTTTAATTCATTTAATTAATATTTCCTTAAACCCCAACCTAACCTATCTCAACCACTTCTACCTTGGGTTCTAACCTATCTCAACCTATTTCATCCTTGTTAATCTAAACCTAATCCTAATTCTAACCCTAACCCACCTCCTAATGTTGTCACATTCCATTAAGGAATGATTAAAAACTCAACCCACTTGAGAAAGTCAACTTTCTCAAGCATGACTTTCCTAAGAGACCAACTTGCCAAGTTGAACCTTACACCCTTCCCATGCTTCTTTAAGGCTTTCATTAATGCCTCATTAATGAAGATGCCTTAAGCCCATGTTTCCTCCATGTCTCATTAATACTCAAGGCATTAATGGCTCTTACACCACCATTAATGAGTCCCTCAACTCATTAATGAGCCTTAACTCCTCTCTCTCTCTCTCTCTCTCTCTCTCTCTCTCTCTCTCATTATTCTATAAATAGAAGTCATTTTTTAGAGCAATAGAGCCTCCATCCCATATTGTAAATGCATTTTTATGCTATTGGAATAGACTTAGAGTCATACTTCATTTCATAGTTTATGTTCATACATTGTTATTATCTCCATTTTTAGATTAATATGCATTGCTCATTGAATAATAGTTTGTTTTAAAATAAATATTTCATGCTAGGTTGTTTATGTCACTGGTATTTAGCATAATCTGAGGGCTTTTGTGTTACATGCCACACTCATCCTAGTTAGAAAGCAATAAGTCGATGTTATGGTTTATATGCTCTTTAACCCTTGTTTTTCACTAACAAAATGACTTATTGAAGTGTTGTGTTGCAGTTATCAGGTGCACAAATATACACACACAACACCAATGTCTTCCAATTTTCTAGCAAGCTCAGTATTCAATCGGTTCGCTTCATGACTTATAGAAACCATCTGATTGGTGATCTCTAAGTAATGTTCAGTAAGTCTCATTATCTCAGATTGTTTTTTTGTAACTTTTCAATCATTTGTCTTTAGTGGTCAACAACCATGTTTCTATCTTATTCAACTTTCTTGGCATCATTAAAGACTTCAACATTCTAACCACTTGTGTATCTTGACCGATCTGCAGTGCTTTCACTTGTTTAGTAAATTGTTGATTTATCTCAGATAGATTTGATATGATTCCTTCAGATGCATCATATATGATACCAGATTCAAATCCAGATGTATCAAATGGGTCATGAATCTCTTCAACCTAATAATTAGTCTCATGACATCAAAGAGCCATGTTGTTTCTCTTAATCAACATCTACCTGAGTTTCTCCTTGGCTTCTTTGTATTGTTCAATGTAGATCTGCAACTGTAACTTTTGATTTTCAATAGTTTCATTAAGTGTATACATTTCCATTGTAAGATCTTTTCTCTCCAGTGATTAAACTTTCTAAAGAAGACAACTAGATCTGATACCAATTGTTGGAATAATAAATGTATGTGATAAAAATTACCTATCTAAAAAAATCACTAAAACATGCAAACCTAAGGATTAATCATTAGATTCAATAAGGGGTTAGCATATTCAAATGAAAGGTTAAGACAATAAGTTTACAACACAACCTCTGATGAGCCAAAAAAGTGCACACAAGACTTGTTGATTTTCTCTTAGAGAGGAATGTGAGTGTGCTCTCCCAAAACAATAATCTAAATCCCACAAATGATTGGATGATGATTTAAGATGCAAGCTAATGGATATGATGAAGAGCTCAAGAACAAGTATGAATAACTTTTCTCCAGCTTTCATCAAGTTGATGATGCAAAGATCTAAGCTAACATGTTATGCATGATTGAAGATTCATTTACCATTATCATAGCATGTAATATCTAAATGATTCAAACATGAAATGAACTAATATGCTAAATTCTTAAAGAAATCTAGAGGTAAAATAGATTGATAACAATGCAAAAATAATGGATGCTTTGCTCTTGGAAAGAGCCTCTATTTATAGAATTTTGGGGGGAAGGGAAAGTCTTGGATGAGGTGGAGCACATGTGGCATCCACATAGATGCCACATAGAGGACACAAGGGCAAGAGGACAAGCCATGCAAAAAGTCAGCACAAGCCTTTAAGGTTTGAGTGGCTCAAGGTTGCTCATAGATGTGTCAGAAACTCTTGGGGAATGGAGTGGGGGAAAAAAGGGTGGCTACATTTAAGGAAGTTGGTGGCTTCCTTGGAAGGATTTTCTCACACACGTGTGAGCATTTAATTAGTGCTAAAAAGGTTAGGAATCACACTTTAAGTGTGATTAGTGTATGCTTAGATGAGAGAATAGGTTTATTAAGAGTGATAGGTACGGTAGGGTAGGAATAGATAGGTTTCTAGGTAGGATTAATAGGTCTTTAGGCTAGGCTTAGATTAATGACTCAAATTAGATTTGAATTTAATATTGGTCTAGAGGAATATTAGAAATGTGAGGGAATAAATAAATTGATATGTATTTAAAAGGGGGTTTAATGGAGAAATGTATATAAATAAGATTTAATACATTAAAGGGGGATATTATTTAAATTAAAATTAAATAGTATAGAAGGTGAATCATATTTAATTAAATAAATTTAATTAAATAGATAGAAGAATATAAAAAATATAATTAATTAATTAAAATTAACCATAATGTTACAGGGATGTTAATTAAATTAATATAATGATGATTTTAGACATAACCATAATGTTACAGGGATATTAATTAAATTAATATAATGATGATTTTAGACATCTACATTTTTCCCCTCTTTGATGTGTCATCGAAGACGACGTCACATCAAAGAAAAAAGAAACTAAGATGCCCCAGATATAAAATTAAATATGGTGGGAGATGAGATGATGTCCCCTCAAGAAAATAATAGAAAAAATAAATTTTGTGGAATTTTCTCAAAAAAAGGCAGAAGAGAGGTAGAAGAGGGAAAAAGGGGTAAATTAGGTAGGGTTGTGAGACACTTCCTTGGGAGGGGATCTGGGTAGACCTAGGATAGATCAGGGACATGATGCCCCATTCGGGATGGGGGAATAGTGAATAAACATTGTGGATTGCAAGAAGACTAAATGAAACTAACAAATGAACCTAGCTACATGATGTTTTTGGGATTATATTGTGTTAATATCAGAGAGCACACCCTAGTTTGATTTTTCAAGAGGAGGTATGCACAATGTGTTAGAAAACACAAGTGACATGGTTTCTTTGCATGGACTAGACTCTCAGACAAACAAGGTATATTTAGGAGCATAGATGTAGATAAACAATCATGGTGGAATTAATGAAGTGACACTCATGAGGAAGCCATAGTACACCCAAGTATTGATTAGGGACTTGGTGGAAGTGTACGAGGCCCTACCCCCAGTGAGGCATACATAACCATAACTTCATGACCAACTAAAATGCACTAAAGTACCCACAAATAGATTATTCTACAAATGACATGTATTCCAATATATATCATCTAAGATATACCAAGATATTGAAGATCAAGGAAATTGTGAGTAGGGTCTACTAAAACACAAAGATAAAATCATCAAAAAGGCATCATGAACAAGCAGTCATTCAATCCAAAAGTTCCTGCCATGAAGGAGATTTATGTGATCAGTGATTGGTAAGCCGACACTGGAAGGATGCATCCTGATGGGCAAAAGATCGATGGATGTTGAAACGGGAATTTGCTGACAATTTCTTGTGAATGGAATAAATACTGAGAAATTCAATCGGTTTGTTGATTTGATGAAATCGTTTGCAATCATGGTGTCTCAAAAAAGATCAATGTGATGGGGTGAAGCTCAGTGTGCTGGGATTAGAATGGGTAGAATAGCATGTGATCAGATGGTGAAGGAGGAACATGATTGGATAAAGAGAGATTGGAGGGTAAGATGGATTGAATTAGGATGGAAGAAATATGAACTAATTATGTTCGATAGGAAGATAAGAGGAATTAGATAAAATGGAATTGGAAGAGAAAATGATTGGTTTAGAAGATAAATGAATTAGATAGAAGGGAAGATGAGTGGATTGAATTACAAGATAAGTGAATTTGACAGAATGGAATATGGGAGATGGATGAAGGATAATATGGATTAGGACCAATGACAAGGGAGAACCAAAGAATGGTGAAGACATAGAGATGACTTGGATAGGAGATAGATGAATAGAATGGATGGATAGGTAATATTTAATGGATGGATATAGAATGTGGGATGAAAGGATGGAGATTCAAGAACTATGTGGTAAAGGAGTGAAATTCCTCACACTAGTGGTAGGAAAATGAAGGATGGGAAAATGGGGATTAAAGGATGCATAAAATGAAAGGATGATATGTAAGGGATGTGAGTGGAGGGAATAAATGGAGTAGGAAACAAGGACTATGTTGCAAAGGGAGCCCCGATAGTAGAGGTGGGAGGAAGAAGGGTGGAGAGATGGAGGATAGAGGCTATGTGAGATGGATGGATAGTGTATAAAAGAGGTGTGTGGAGGGGATAAAGACTTGTATTTTCTAAAGGATGTATGGATGTTTAAGAGCCTATAGTTGTTTTAAGAAAGAACAAGGACATGCAAGTGACATGGAATTGGATAAGGGGTATACGATGGAGGATATGAATAAGATAGGGGATATGATAAGGATGATATGAATGGAATAAGATAATGCATAGTATAGGGAGTAAATGTATGGGATAACCAAGAACAAAGACATGGGAAGGAGGATGGACTGATATATGATTATGAATGGTGGATAAATAATGACTAAGCAACATTAAGGATATAGATGGAGGGAATGGATAGGATGTCAAGATAAAAAATAGTGGATGAATAGTAATGAGGAACATGTTAGGTGTATATGGATGGATGAAATGGATTTGATAGTCAAGATCAAAGATGGGAAAATGAGGATTTATGGGTAAGGCGATGGATAGTGGATGTATGGTAGAATAGTATGGATGGAGCTTGCCCCCAAGTGTAGAGTGCAAGGGGATGAGGATATATGAGTGGATTTGGAAGATAATGAATACATGATAAGGAAGATGGTAAAGGAACTCAAGCATCTAGTTCCATGGATGGTATCCCTTGATATGTCCATTTTTGTTTTTGTATCATCAAGGTGCATGTTTGCCAGGTTTTCACCAAGATGGTGATTTTTTTTAGGACATTATATATATATATATATATATATATGGCATTTTAGATATATGCTCATAGATGTTGGTGGGATTGTATGAACGGATGGAAGATATGGAGGGGGGATAAAGGTTTATGTGTAAGGTTGGATTAATGAGATGGAAGGATGGTGAAGGATTGGTGGATAATGAATGGAAGGTTGGAAGACTGGTGAATAAATAGATGAAGGATTTGGAAATATCATCATTGGCACATACCTTCAAGGGTGATGGAGTATTGGAGGAGTAGAGTGTAAAGGATATGGAAGAGAAGATGTGGATTTGGGGATGTAAGGACCCAAAATGGATTTGGAAAATGGAGGATTGAAGGACTTGTGAGTAGAGAAAGCTATTGGATTAACAAGTTTGGATGGAAACTTCGATTTTTCTTTGATATGTGTTTCTTCAATGAGTAGCTTTGGAATCCACAGGAATTTATTTTTCTTTTTCGACCTTTGTGGCCTTTTTAAATTTTATTTTTTTTGGAACATAATTTTATTTTCTTGATCATGTCTTTTTGATGGGACATGTTGATCCTTGAATTTTTGCGAATTTATGGCTATATGCATTTTATCTTTGGCATCCAATTTGATTCCTTTAGACACGGTATGGATGTACGAGGATAGATGGTGTGGAGATTTTATGGATGGAATAATGAAGGGTAAATATTGGAAGGAATTAAAGGATGTGTGCCTTTGTTGATCTTTCTTAGGTATTTGAGGTGATGTGATGTTGTACTTGGATATGGGGGGTGGAGGTATGTAAGGACCCAAAATAGATGGAAGGTAGGAAGGATTTGGTTTTTGGACATAAGGACCCAAAATGGATGTGGATGAGGAAGGGATGGTGTTTGGAACATAAGGGCCTAAAATGGATTTGGAAAATGGATGATGGGGATATTTGAATGGAGGGGTAGAAGGTTTACCAACATCTTGAGACATCCTTTTTCCAAGGGAATACTTATTATTTTGAACAGAAGATGCGAGTCCATGTGATGGGAAGATAGGCTCTTGAAGCAAGCCATGTTGGATAAAGGTAGAGGAACCAAGCTTAGATGTATGAGGTTAATGGGTGGATTGGATAGGTGCGATGGGATTTTGTGGAGGATTGAGATTATGACATGAAATTAAAGGGGTACTTTGATCTTGAATTTGGGGAGGATTATGTGGTGGAATGAAAGGGGTGAAAGGATTGTGGGATGGAAGGTGTTCATACAATGGAGTGGAGGGGATGGAATCATGAGATGGAGTAATTTGATCTTGACATAGAGGGTAATTATTAGAGGATGAAATGAAAGAGATGTCTTGATCTTGATTAGGAAGGGTATCATGAGGGGTTTCTTGAGATGGAAGGCTAAAGTATTTGAATGGAAAGGTATAAGAAATGTATTTCTCTAGATTAGGCATGGGATCATGATTTGAGCTGAGAAAGGTAAGGGGATCTTGGTATGGAAGGCTAGAATATTCACCTAGAGGGGTGTAAAAATGTGGAGAGGGGTCATGAGATGGGGGAATGATTAGATCTAGAGGAGAGGAATCCATGTTTGCATGCTTTGGAATAGGGTCTTGATGTTTTATGAATTGTGGGGATGGTGTGATGGATGGAGTGGAAGCTTTAAGTTTGATAGAATGGAGAGATGGAAGATACATGCCTAGGGTAGATGGAGTGATGGAAGACTCATGAGGCTTATGATATTGAGTTATGTCTTGATTTGGAAGGGATGGCGATGGTTTCCTTACTTCGGGTGATTGCACAACTTAATGTGGGGATTTATACTTTTCTACTAGTCCTTGGATCTAGTCAATGGAAAAGGTAGTGTGGGATGGGGATGATGTAGGATTTGGATGATTAGGATTGTATGGAGGTATAGGATTAGATGGAGGGAAATTTTTTTCATTTTTTATATGGAGGAATGTTTTTTGAAGTTCTTGGATTTATTGGGCAAGGTGACTATGGAGGGAATCATGTGTTGGTGAGGAATAATGAGATGGATTTCCCTTGTCAAAAGTAGAGGAAGGATAAGAAATGGTAGATGAATTGGGATTGAATATGATGTGTTGAGGATTGATTTGGTAGGTGGGTTGGATTGGAGGTATGGTTTAGCATGTTAAATTCCTCAACCTTTTTGTGAAACCAATCCATATTCATGATGTTCAAATGAGGGGTTTTCGAATTGGTTTAGAATATGATGCGGATGAAGATTTTGATTTAGAGTCGATGAAGTGAAAGATCTGAGGATGGATGAAATATGAACTTAGGACTTAGGAGAAAGATTCAACTTTGTTTTGGTGAGATGCATATGAGTGTTAGCCACCCGATCCTATGATGAGATATAGTTCACCTTCTTCCAATGCCCGAGTGGGAGGGCCCCCCCGCTTCAATAGATGTTGTTTAATAGCCAAGATGTAGATTATTCTGAGTGGTTCAGTCTATAACCTTCATGATATTCTTGTTACGGGTGGGGGGAGTGGGGGCGGTACATGGACTCAAGCATTTTTATTTGATTGATTGGATATGAGGGAAGGGCCTCAAGGTTGGATTTGATTTGATTTGGATTTAGATTTAAAGGTTAGAGACAAACCTAGGTGAAACAAGACCCTATGATGGTGCAACCAAAGGATTGGTTTGGATGATGATATCTTCTTCTACTTGGAGATAGACTGATGATCCCAAGAAAAATAGGATATGACTAAGAGAATTAACTACTTGAGACAGACTAATGTTCTCAAAGAAATATGATTCAAATAGTTTCTTTCTAATGATGAGGGTCTATGCAATAGTTTGATAAATATTTCAACCTAAGATTTGAGATGAAAATCTTGATGAAGGTGTGAAAGATGAAGTTTGATTTGATGTGGGTTAATCTTGACTATGGTTGGATGTGGGATAATCAAGATAACTGAGATTAAAGTCCAAGGATTATGATGGTGCTCCTAAGCCAAAAGTATAATATTTTATGAAAATTAGAATTAGAAGGTGATGTGAATGAAGATTTTGAAGTAAGAACAAATGAACTTTGAAAGATAGATGGGGGATGTTTGAAGACAAGGGAATAATTAAGGTGTGATTGGTTCTGGATGAAGAGGAAGATGAATTAGATTATGATTGGATAGAATGATATAAGGTTGAAAAGTGGATTAGATTAGAAGAATGATGTTTAGATTAGGTTGGAGGAAGATGAATGTTTAGATTGGATTAAGAAAGAGGATGTTGATGTGGATTAGATGGATGATTAGGAAGATTATGGATGTTCAGGATGGAATGATTAGAATGATTGAGAAGAATAAAAATGACTTGGAAGAGGTGATTAGGATAAGAACTATGATTATGATGAAGAAGTGGGTTGATGTGGAGATGACAATGTAGGATTCTGACTGATTTTGAACTTTTTAGGTCAATTTATTCATTGGTAAGAACTAATTTTCAACATACATAAAAGGAATTGACTATGCTAAGTATACCTTGACTCAAATTTTGGGCATAACTAAAAGTTATTAAAGACACATGTTTGAAAATAGTCCTGGAAGGGACAAAGAAACCTTGCAGGAGACAAGCAATTGTGACTTTGGGGAATTTTGATAAAATTTTGATATTTTGTTTTTGTATGTTCAAGTGACTCTTTCAAGCCACTTATGTTTTTACATGGTTTAACACAACGAAGATAGTACAAATAGTAGATACCTTAAGGAATTGGCTTCACATTAAATATTATAGGCCCATTGCTTGGTAGTCCTTTGGCTCACATGGTAGTGTCACCCCCAGAAGGGTGCCCATGTTTTTGCCTTTTGCCAGCTATAGTTGTTGTCCTATGAAGATCTCTTTCACAACACAATACCCTGGGAAACTATGATGAGAATCTTGGGGGGAGAATATTCCCTCCCCTTGTACTATAATAAGTCACCATTGAGAGGTGAATTGAGTAGGCTACTAATTAACAATTGCTACTAAGATCAGTGGCGTCCCCCCAATCAGTTTGCATGCATGTGAGACACTTAAGTATCTAGTGGACCATGTCAGCTCCTTAGGCACTATTCGCCCAATCCAAACTATTATCCACACAACAAGCCCGAGATTTGTGGGATTGAGAGAAGTTTTTGTTTAGTGTCTCATTTCTATACCAGCCCGGGGTATTTACCAGTTTGAGGTCATGGGGAAACACACCCTCTAGATAGGCCTCTCTAGAACATAGATTAAGCTAAGCTTTCTCTTCACCCAAGTTCCACAAAGGCAAAGGGAGAGGATACGACTATATTTTAATCATAGTGTCACATAAATTAAGGGATATATCTAATGACAAATAGCTCAAAAGAAGTGTTGAAAAACACTTCTTCAAACACACCATGAGGAATTTATTTTCCAAATTGAACCTAATTAGAACAACTAAGTGTTTTCTACATAAGAAAAAGACACAATAGTATGGTTAAGCATGCAAGTTCAATTTATTTTCCACACATCAAGAAGAAAAGCATGTAAGAAAGGTGTGAAATGTTTTTACCTTAATTCATTCAATATTTTGTGAGGCTCATTCCCTTATGCATTCAAGATTAGATGTGGTTAGTTCCTTTAAGAAACATGCATTCAAAGACTAGTGTTTAAAGCATACAAGTTCATTCCCAAAATCCATTAAAATTCAAGGAAACATGTATGAAAAAATTAGTAATCTTAGTCTTCTACCCTGAAATGCTGCAAAAAGGCAAACAAATTAGTAACATTTGAAATCAACAAAAAAAAATCTTCTGTGACAAGGTGGATATATAGAGTTAGAATCAATTGTCCACTAGAATCATGCTAGATACAATATGTTGATTCCTTAAATTTCTTATAAACCCTAAAAAACTAGAATCTGCATCTTAACTCCTATGAAGCTGAAACCACTCTCAAACATCCTAGAAGTATATATTTAAAATATATCTTAAAGTATAAGAAATCTTATACTTAAATGATATATTTTAAATATAGACCTGGTGCTGAAATTGGTCTGAAGCATACATAAGAATTATTAAGAAATCATTCAATAAATACCCATCTCTCAGAACTAGTCTAAAATGCAAGAAAAGTGGAGACAGAAATGATAGGCCATAGACGACAATCTGCGCAGACGGTGATCTGTGTAGACAGAGATCTGTGCAGAAGACAAAGTTCTGCGCAGACAACAGTTTTAAGTGCAAATGGTCATTTTATGCAGACGACGGTTTTTAAGTGCAAACGACCATTCCAAGGTGGAGACAGTAATATGCATAGATGACGGTCTGGAAACACAGATGGTAATCTCAGAGCGAAGATAGCTCTGTGAAACACTTTTCCAGAATCACAGAAAAATGCATAAATTTTGAAACTTTTGAACAAAAAAGGGGCGCGAGTCCCACTGGGCATGCCAAAATGTATGTGATAAAAAATACTTGTCCAAAATAATCACTAAAAAATGCAAACACAAGGATTAGCCATTAGATTTAATAAGGGGTTAGCATATTCAAATGAAAGATTAAGACAAGAAGTTTACACCACAACCTCTGATGAGCCAGACAAGTGCACCCAGTACTTATTGATTTTCTCTTAGAGAGGAATGAGGGTGTGCTCTCCAAACACAATAATCTGAATCCCACAAATTATTGGATGATGATTTAAGATAAAAGCTAATGGATATGATGAAGAGCTCAAGAACAAGTATGAAGAACTTGTCTCAATCTTTCATCAAGATGATGATGCAAAGATCTAAGCTAACATGTTATGAATGATTAAAGATTCACCTACCATTATCCTAGCATGTAATATCTAAATGATTCAAACATCAAATGAACTAATATTCTAAATTCTTAAATAAATCTAGAGCTAAATTCGCATGATAACAATGCAAAAATAATGGATGCTTTTCTCTTGGCAAGAGCCTCTATTTATAGAGTTTTGGAGGGAAGGGAAGGGCTTGGATGAGGTGGAGCACATGTGGCATCCACATAGATGCCACATAGAGGACACAAGGGCAAGAGGACAAGGCATGCAAAAAGTCAACACAAGCCTTTAAGGTTTGAGTGGTTCAAGGTTGCTTACATATGTGTGAGCAACTCTTGGGGAATGGAGTGGGGGACAAAAGGGTGGCTACATTTAAAGAAGTTGGTGTCTTCCTTAGAAGGAGTTTCTCACACATGTGTGAGCATTATATTAGTGCTAAAAAGGTTAGGAATCACACTTTAAGTGTGATTAGTTTGTGCTTAGATGAGAGAATAGGTTTATTAAGAGGGATAGGTAGGGTAGGGTAGGAATAGAGTAGGTTTTCAGGTAGGTTTAATAGGTCTTTAGGCTAGGCTTAGATTAATGATTTAAATTAGATTTGAATTTAATCTTGGTTTAGAGGAATATTAGAAATGTGAGGGAATAAATAAATTGAGATTTATTTAAAAGGGGGTTTAAGGGAGAAATGTATATAAATAAGATTTAATACATTAAAGGGGGATAATATTTAAATTAAATTAAAATACTATAGAAGGTGAGTCATATTTAATTAAATAAATTTAATTAAATACATAGAAGAATATAAAAAATATAATTAATTAATTAAAATTAACCATAATGTTACAGGGATATTAATTAAATTAATATAAGGACAATTTTAGACATCTACAATAGAAAGGTGTGTACAGAGAGGCGAGGGGTGAATCAGTACCCTTAAAAACTTTCAAACAAATCTTTGTAATCAAATACCCATATAACTAACCGAGTAGATAACTTTCACAAAACATGTAATGTTACTGCTACAATGTAAATGAATGTAATGTAAACAATAAAATATACATGAAACTTAAGTACTCATGACACTAGTCTTTTGGTGTCACAGAAAACCCATGTTAGAAGCTAAAAACTGCAATGGGGATGAGACCCACAAAGCTTCACTACTGCAGTAATAAAATAGCCTGTTAGAGCTTACAAAGATTGATCAATTCTGGTGACATTACTCTATTAGGAGTAACAATAAGATTGATTAGATCTACCTAGAGTGAGGATTTAGCAACACAAAGTATGTGTGCACTCAGTTAAGAGATTTATACAAAGACAGTTAAGTCTACTCTGTTAGAAGATTTTAGGATAGTTAAAATTGTCAGAGAGTAACAAAGTTGTGTGATCTGGACAAATTATAATCTAAATATTGTGGATACAAATCCTTTAAGTACATATAAATTTATTAGCATACTGTGAATGATAATACCTTCTGTACTATGCGGTTGCCTTACTTATGTTCTGAAAACTGAATACTGCAATGTAGTCCTTGTCCTAAAACCCTTGTCTGATCTCTGATGTCCTTAGTATGGCAGCTACTTGATCATTACTTGACCAACATACATTACAAAATGACATCTTAACATTACATGCATAAAATCTCTTTACCTAATTAGGGTTTTGCAATTTCTTAGAAAACCTAAGATCAACGGTGTACAAAATTTACCTTGATCATCTAAACATAGGAGATATAAATAATTAATGTTGTGAATCTGTAATTAATGTTCTCCTCGATAATTCTAAACTGTTATCCAGGTTAGAAAAAATTTGTTACCTAGACATTGATGTGACAATACAAACTTTTTTGTGACCGCTGGTTTACTCGGTAAATACTGTCTCTCGGTGCTCGGTGTTCTCTATGTATCTTGACATATACTATGTTCTCGGTGTACGTGCTTCTCGATAAGTCTATTTGCTTGATGATCATTGTACATGGTTAACTCTACACGTGATTAGCACTCTCGATTAACTCTGCACTCGGTGATCATACCGACAAGTCTGTCTATGACTCTATTACCGACTGGGTATTTTAATGCTTGAATACTAATGATGACCTTCAAAGATCATTTGGAGTAACATGTCCAAGTTAAGATCCTCTCTCTCTCTCTCTCTCTCTCTCATTATTCATCCTCCATCTAGGTCCTTTTCATGGCTCTTATATTTTGGGATATACCCTTATTTCCTAGTGGACTGAGGCTTTCAAATCGCTTTCTTGGCACACAAACCTAGGTCCTAGGAAATTTTTAAAACTATTTTCCTAGACAAGGTTGACCTAATTCAACCTTTTCCTAAGGAATTGTATTTAAGTGGGATCCGGGCCCAATGTGGGGTTATTTCTCCTAGGTGCTTAATTAGGGTATGCCTTGTAAATCTGAGCCCCAAAATCTATATAAAAGGAGACCTCTTCCTCTCATTTTCATACCTAGATCCATAAGACATCTATTTTTGTGAAATCTATCTTCATGTGCAAGCAATCCATGGTGTATTTAAGAGATTCAAGTTCAAGGAATCTCTCTCTCTCTCTCTCTCTCTCTCTCTCTCTCTCTCTCTCTCTCTAGGTGGACTCATATTATCACTAAAGTGGGGGATAAATGTACTATCCTAAAAAGTAAGCACCCTTATTAGGTACTCATTGTTTTCCCCATTATAGCATCTATGGGTTCCCACAATGATTTCACGCCCTTCTAGCTCTTTTGAATCCTTCAAATCAACATTATTTGTTCAAAAATTGAGAGCGACTAAGTTTTATGCATGATTTCCTATTTTTCATCCTATCACATTATTCATCTTCCATCTACATATTTTTTCACGCCTTTTACATTTTGGGATATACACTAATTTCCTTGTGGACGGAGGCTTTCAAATCCCCTTCTTGGCACACAACCCTAGGTCATAGGAATTTTTTAAACTTGTTTGCCTAGACAAGGCTGAATTAAATTGGCCTTGTCCGAGACAAGGTCAACCTAATTGGACCTTTCCCTACAGATTTGTATTTAAGTGGGATCCGGGCCCAATGTGGGGTTATTTTTCCTAGGTGTTTTATTGGGGTTTGCCTTGCAAATCTGAGCCAAAAAATTTTAAAATCTTAAACGTCAAAACCCTATATTAAGAATTTTGTAAATAAATAATTAACTATTTCAAATTATATATATATATATATATA
>MU227084.1:1332295-1348034 GCA_018584345.1 Thuja plicata
TATATATATATATATATATATATATATTTGAATAGCGTTTATGGGATCACTCACACACACACACACACACACCCACACACACACACATTATATATAATTTTGAATAACTCTGATTGGATTACATAAAAACTTATTCAACAAATATACATAGTTTGGTTCACTACCCATCCTGACTCTCTTGCCTTGCATAAACCAAATACAATATTGTAAACAATAGATTTGAAATCCATTTTAATATTCCTAAATTTCTATTTAATTTTAATAGAAAAAAAGACTGAAACAATATTCTAGACAACAAAGCTATCCATGATTTGGTGTGGTTGCCCTACTTGCTATCATAACTTCCATATGCCACATAAAAAGTTTGAAACCCATTTTCAGAAATGCAAAAGACTCCAAAAAGTAATTGTTTTCATCCGTCAACTACTATTTTTGAACAAAATTTAATTCCTAATTTTTATCAGAAGAAAATTGAATTTGCAAAGCACAATAAATTTGTAAACTCGAACACACATAAATTTACATTTTAGAGCATAAATTTACATTTTAGAGAGCACAATGCAAGGTTTTTTACCAGAAAAAGCCCAAGGAAAACTAGGGCATTATTTGTTTTTCGGTCGTCAACCACTATTTTCCAACTATATTTGTTTCCCGAAATTTCAAGAGAAGAAAAACTAACAAACTATTTTGGTCATACATTTTAATAGAAGGAAAACCAAATAAATTTTGCATTCTCTCTGTTCATCCCTCAACCACTATTTTCCAACATTATTTTGTTCCTAATTTCCAACAGAAGAAAACCCAACAAATTTCTTATTCTCTGTTTTGCCATGTCGACTACTATTTTCCAATAATTCTCTGTTATAAGATTGCTATTTCTAGAAAAGGGAAAATGAAAAATACCCAACCTTGCTTCTACTCTCACTCACCAAGTACAAACCTTCAAATCACCACAAACCCATAGTGCTCCGCAACACAACCATCGAGAGTGGCAGGGAAAGCCTGCAAAGACAAAAGACAATAAATATTGTGCTACTAAATCCAATGAGACACAACGCAACTGACGAAAGCGACAGACAAACCCTGTGAAGGGCATTAATGGCCAATTAACATTCTATTGCAAAATTGAAAGAGAAGAAAACCCAACAAAATATGCATTCTCTGTACTTGACCTTGCTTCGGCTCTCTCACTCGCCAACTACAAACCCCCAAAGCAGCGCAACAAAAGGCGAAGGAAAAGGCAACAAGGGTCCAGAATAGTGGAAATGGTGAATGGCCACCCACATAATGTCGTCAATACCTACCGAAGGACGGGGTACGTGCATGGCATTTAATGCCACTAAGCACCCATTCCCATCCAGTGACACGTCACGCTCGAGATGACATGCGCGAGGGTCGACGACGGTGTTAGGAACGGAAAAGGCCATCGATAGGAAAAAGCCAACATGGATGACAACTCTCTGGCTGCAAAAGCCCAAACAGATGTTTATCAACGTAAAAATCTCTATGGTATAAATAGATTTATATATTCTATTATCAATATAATTTTAACTTTTTGCCTAAATAAAATAAAATGTAAATACATTTATAAAAGATTGTAAATATTATATTAAGTAAAATATAATATTAATGTAAAATTACTTCTAAATAATTAGATTATTTTAAAATATACATAGAATATATAACAATATTATTTAATATCATTTATATTTTCAATAACATATCTACTTATTATCTTAGTTTAGATTTTTATAAAGAATTGTATTTATATCTATGTATTCTTGAATCTCGTCAACTCCTTTTCATACTAATAGATTAAAATATATAAAAGGTGGTTTTTTTTTTCCTTTTTTTTTTTGAGGTTTAGAACCAAGGATATGACCTTTTTTGGCTTAGAGCCAAGGACTGAGGAATATCCATTCCACCAAAATCCGTTTGGGACACTATCCCAGCCTCGTCTCTTATAATATCGGAGCCTTTGCTTGCTGTAAGACTTGATTCTTTGTAGAGTCAATAAGAATCAAACAACTTCACCAGAAATAAGAAATAAGACAAGATGTTTTTATATGTAAACTTCTATATGAAAATTTTAGAATAACACTCCTGAAACATTCATAAAATTTACAAAGATCGGTGGCCTTTTGATGTCGCTGATGTCGTCAAGGTCGGCAACTGGTCATGTGATACCTCAAGTAATGTAATAAATGAACGTTGGAATTCTGCTGACCGACCCTCTCGTACGATACACGGCTTCCCTCGTGAATGGCAGACCAAATTTTTCTCTATAAAAAACGAATCCCTCCTCATCTACCCAATCTATCCTTCTTCATTCAATCGAGACGGTGTAATGGCAACAGTATCAGATATTGCACTTTTTCTTGTGGCTAGACTGGTGATGTCACTTCATATGCAAGGCAAGCTGTATTGCTAACATATTTCATGTTGTAGGTTGTTGAATAGTATTGTCATACAATAATAACGTGTGTGTGTTTGTTTTGTTGCAGAGGCGGGAGCAGTTAAGTTTGATATACGGAACCAGTGCGGCTACACAGTCTGGCTCGCAGGACTACCCGGAGGAGGGAAGCAGCTGGACAAGGATCAGACGTGAAGCGTGGATGTGCCGGCAGGGACACAGGGCGCAAGATTCTGGGGCCGAACCGGCTGCTCTTTCAATGGAAGCGGGCGAGGAAGCTGTAAAACCGGTGACTGCGGCGGCCAACTGAGCTGCACGGTCTCGGGAGTTGTTCCCGCCACCGTGGCGGAGTACTCTCTGAATGGAAATGATAAGAAGGATTTCTACGACGTCTCCCTGGTGGACGGCTTCAACGTTCCTCTCTCAATCAACCCTGCAAATACTCAGTGCAACGCCTCTGCATGCAAAGCCGACGTGAATGCTGCGTGCCCTGCTGAATTGAAGGTGGATGGCGGCTGCAATAGTGCCTGCAATGCCTTTAAAACTGATGAGTATTGCTGCAGAGGCGCCTTTGTCGACAACTGCCCTGCCACAAACTACTCGATGATATTCAAGCAGCAGTGCCCTCAGGCATACAGTTATGCCAAGGACGATACTTCCAGCACTTTCACATGCCCTTCTAGTACAACTGACTACAGTATTGTATTCTGTCCCTAGACATATATAGGATTATGCTCAATAACCTCCAAATAGGCAGCTATGATCTTATCAACCCCGTATTTAGTATCTGATATATGGTGGCATAAATTATCATTTGGCAGAGTCATATAAATAAGCCATCATCTGGTGTAAGGTTTCAAGTATCACAGTTTATAATAAATGATAAAAATCGATCATAATTTTAATGGTAATGGGGAAAAGGTAATTCATATGCAATATCTTGTTCAGAATAAAGGCTTTAGTTGAAATCTTTTAATATAGCTATATAAAAGAAAGCGATATTTAGGCTAATAGAATATCGTAATCAATAGATTATTTATTCTTCCATCATAAATCTAAATATCCTACTTAGACAATTCTTATGTGTCTCCTACGAAGAAGAAATTTCTCACTAAAACAATGAGCTAGTCAATACATACTTCAATGGGTGGTGTCACATTAGAAGATAAGCACATGACTAAGATGAAAAGTAGCACATTTGTTTTGTTGGTTAATAAGGTGAACTATTTATAACTTTCAAGTCTTGTGATAATTTTGATTTTATTGTTTTACTTCTAAATATATGATTGGATTTTTATTTAATCTTTTTAGGAAACTTTATTTGAATATGTCGAGAAATAAAAAATGGTTACTCAATTTATAAATAAAAATTTAATTGTGAATTTACATTTTTAAGTAATGTACATAATGAATATATATTAGAATATTAACTCTTTCAAACATATAACTATTGTTCATTTGGGAAACTTAAAACAATTATACTTACATATAGAAAATATGAAAATGTCAATTAATATTTTAACAAATCATTCATAGAAAGAAAATGATTAGATTAACAAAAGGCTTTTGACTAATAAACATGATAGAACAAACTAATAGAGCTAACCAAAAAAATTAGCAAGACAAGCTCTCATTTAACAAAATAATACTTTAAATGGGCCCTTATATTATTCACCGATTCAATCAAACTAACACATGCCAACAGTCAAATAGCATTTGAAAATGCTCAAATGACATTTAAAATAAGTCACCACACCACACCACACTATTATATATGTATATGTATATGCTAATGTAGATTTTGATGTAGATGTACATTTACATACATACATACATACATACATACATACATATTGAAAGTTCATAAAATGTTAGGAATAAAACATAATCATACAAAAAACCTAAGAATTCATTGATTTATTATAAAATAAATCTTATACTCAATAACACATTAATCTTTATTATGCGTATCCACAATTACCAAATTTTAAGGATAAGATGAACTTTTGAATTAAGTTACAAATATATCAAACATAAGAACTAAAAAGGTATTAAATAATTTGATTCTTTGAAAATATTTTACCAAATCTGCAAATCGAGTCAAACCTTTAGATCCCATGAAATGTGCATTTAAATTTTTTGTGTAGTTATGAAAATAGAATAAAGACACTAATTTATCTGAAATTGTTGTGAACTATTAGTACCTTGTTACTAGCTAAGATTGAGCAATCTCTACTACATTATTTTTATTTTTTATTTTAAATTCTAGTACTTATAGTTCTAAAATGCAACCTATTCCATGTAAATACATTTAAGATATTTATACTATATATATTGTTTAACCTCTTTCCATAAAGTAATCAAAATAAGTTATATGTTGGTTATACCAAAACCATATACCAAAACCACAATTATACACATCATTTGAAGTTATGAGATATTAATTTATACACACCATTTGAAGTTATACAATATTAATTTGTAAATATTTATTTGTGAATAAGGTATCTTTATTTCTTCTCTTATTAAGTTGTGAACTTTATTTGTAATATGTAGTCGAATCTAATTTTTTTGTCATTGCTATGTAGTTTTTAAAGCCCATTATACTTTTTAAAATAATATACACATACGAATAGATATATACATACATGCAAACATAAATATATACATATGTAAACATGCATATATACACACATATGTAAATAGGTATATATGTAGATGTATATATGTACACATATATACACACACACCTATAAATATAAACATACATATACATATAGTCACGTCTCTCTCTTTTTTTCTTATGTACAAATAAGAAATCAAAGAACTAACTTTTCTAAAACCTAACATATTTTCTTAATAAAGCATCACGTTTAATATATGTCCAATTCATTTTTCTTTTAGTATTGATTTTTCTTTTGGGCTCTCACCTTTGACATATGGGTGTGCTAGAACATGGAAATCCCTTTTGTGGACAACCGGAGACTTTAATTTATATTTTATGGTATTGCAGAAGAGCCTCACACGTGTAGGTTTGAATTCATGACTTTTCTTGGTCTTTTAGGCCTGAACCCTTCTCTTGGCATATGATCTTGTTGGGAGATTCGCCCAAACTTCATTTTATTTTTTTTACTGATATGACATGCTTTCAATATGAAAATCCTCTTTAGTCTATGGAAAGATAGAAATGCAGTGTTATTTTCTCATAAATTTCTTGATATTAATGTGTCTTTATACACTAAAGCATGTATATGTAATAATATCATGATTCAAATTCAATTGCAAGCCAACAAGGTGGCCCACTTGAAAGAATTGATACCTACAACAAGTGATCTCTGCCCCATGGCCACTGACGTGGTTAGAGTTCCTCTGCCTTTCGATTTCACAAACTATGCTCCCAGTGCTCACATTGACTATTTGATGAGGGAAGAGATTTTTAGCATCGCTACTAAGGCTCGTCATGCTATGGTTTCTTTGATTTTGGATAGCCTATTGATAGTGTCGTCCCCATTCTTGTTAGCAGTTCTAGTTGGCCATGATATAGCATAGATTTCGGGTGGTCCAGCTCTTCCAAGTGGCTCCCTCAGCTTTCAATGACTTTTTCTCCAGCCACAAAGGAGAATGAAGAAGAAGAGAACACTGAGGAAGGATGGTCCTTTCCATATTCCAATCCTAACTCTGCTGATGTAAGGGGAAAGAAGGATGACCATGACCCTCCACCTTCCACAAGCACTGCATTAGCTTTGTAGTGCCTTTTCTATTTGTTTATACTTCTGGGCTATACCCATATTTCTATTTCTAACTGGCTTTTCGGGCACTACTCATGTGACTTTCGTAGAGTGATTCCATATTCTCCAACCTTTTTTTTGTGAATAGTGTATCTAAGCTTAATTAAAAATTATTAGAAATGACCCATTCCTATAAAAAAAATAGTTTATTTTGAATTTATTATTTCAAAGAATCCCTTGTTTGAAAATTTTGCAATGTAATTTCTTCTTTTTTGTAACTGTAATAATATAACCCCATTTAAAAAGGGGTAACTAGTGCCTTATGGAACATTATTAATAATAATGGGAGGACAATTGTAGCCAGACTAGTGAAAGGCTTTAAATTATAACACCTTGTTCTTTAGAAATGAAAATAACTTTTAAAAAAATTACATATAGAAGGAAACAAAAAGCCACGAGGGACTCAAAGCAACATGGATTTGGAAGATATAAAATTCTTCTATGAAAACATTAGAGAAATTTGTAGGAAGACATTTAGAGGAGGTGGTGACTTAGTTCTGAGCGAGTCGACAATTTATGTATTTTTCTTGACTTTATCGATGCATCCCTTTCGGCAATCTTTATGTGTTTTTTCAGCTAATTTACTATCGAGGAAGATAAATTTTATAGAGAAGGCAATTAACGAAGAGGAAATAGCTCCCATGAGTTTGGAGCACATTTTCTTTAGCATAGTAGCTTCGACTAGAAAATGGAAGAACCCTTGGAGAAGGACCTTGCTCACATGTAGGAAGATTTCCTGGTGCTCTAAGGACCAATGCATACAAAAAATTTTGACCATAGTGTAGAACTTTGCACCTATAACTTCATGAAAATCTCGCTAAGAAGAACAAAAAAAAAAAAACTCACAGGAAAAAGAACAGAGTGAAAAATAAAGCAATGAATAATTATAATTCTATTGGTATATGTGTGTGTGTGTGTGTGTGTGTGCATGCGCGCGCGTGCAGTAGCACCTAGTGGTTGGTCTTGTCCAATCATAATTTTTTGGTTTGTAAAAGCCTTCCAGAGGCTTATTTTTAGTTTAGGTTGATTCTAGTTTAGTTTTGCTTATTTTTGTTGTGGCATGTTTTAAATTGTGTCAATTGGTCGTATGGGAGAGATGTAAGCCTAAATAGGGAAAAATTGCAAAATGACACCAAGAGAGCTGGAAATGACCTATTTTCATTGTAATAGAGTTGAGAAAGTGTTTTGGTAATTATTGGAACCCAGAATGTTGGGTTAGGACATTGGAATGGTCAAAATGCAAAATATGTAAAAGTTGTCAAGCAACTTTTGCAACTTTGCAAAGTTGCTCGACAACATTTTTGTCAAAAGATGTAAAACTTCCCAAAGTCAATTATGGGTTGGTTCAGACAATTGCATTAGGTCATTAGTACATATTTAAGAGTCTTGAAAACCATGTATGGGGGTTGGTTACCATTTGGCATAATTTGACAAGTAATTGGAAGGAATAGTTCAATGTATTTCACAGAGTTTGGCTACAAGGAGTCTCCAATGGATTGAATTGGTTTCCTTTTTTGATGTAATTAGGTTCCATTTGTTGTTTTATAGTTATTCTAGAGTAATTTAGCTCATATGTTTTGATTTGTGTGCTATAAATAATTATTATCCCTTCTTTGGGTTCACTGGGCCAATTAGGGTTGTATATAGAAAAATGGCTCCTTAGGGATTTCTGACTGTGGCAATCACTTGTACCTTGGAGGAATGAAAGAGGAGGCTATGTATAGAATTTTTTCTTTTGTTTTAGTTTCAGGGGTTGATATTGTGAATTTTGAGCTCTTGCCCTAGGCGAGCTGGTCAATAGCCCGACTAGGGAACTTAAAGGAACAAAGGGTTTCATTTGTAGGGTTGGATTGGATAGACTGATCCAACACAAGGAAAGTGGTCTTTAGGATTTGATAAGACCCTATGAGAAATGGTGGAGGATGATGAATCCATTTCATTTAGTTTCGTGGTGTTTTTCATCATTTAGCCCTATTTTTTAGGACTATATCTCTAAGAGTTTTGAAGTATTGTACAGATGACTTGAGGTCCTATAACCCTAGAAATATTTTAATTTTTCCAAAAGGGTATCTGGATCCAAGATCATTTTGGGGGAGTTTTTGTGAAGTTCAAGAGTTATTGCACTTTAGGAGCCTGATTAGGGCTACAAGGAATCACTAGCCCTACTCCTTGAAATAAGGAAATCGATGGATGGATGGATGAACTATGGATATAAACCTTCAAGAATGGAGTCGATAGGAAGGAATTAGTGTGAGCCCTACCATATAAAGTATCTATTAAAGACTTATATAGGTTTGGTGGAATCTACCCTTGTAGGTTCAGTGAAGTGTGAATTCTTTGTTGACAGTGAGGTTCTTGAAGTGAAGGGTAAGAGAACCAAGTGCTCTACACTTAGGTTAGGGTTGGAGAAGAAGCCCTAATAGGTCAAGATAAGATACCTAGGAGTGAGTCAAGATGACTTAGTACAAGAATCTCCCTATCATATTGGTAGTAGAGACCTAAAATATTTAGGCTAGGAAGGTATATGAGTGACCTTGAATCATTGGGTGAATCAAGAATGGTGACCAATGCAGAGTTGGAAAAGAAATTTGATGATCAAGAGGAGGATAATAGACTCCTAAGAGGAAAAATTGTAGAGATGGAAACTAATCTTGATGAAGTGCAAGCTAAGACAGAAACAATGAGTGAGAAGGTGAAAGCGACAGAAGGCAAAGGGAATTCAGTGGCAACAAAGGATGAAGTGCCAGAGCCTGATCCTATTTTGCAAGAGGGTAAAAGCACAATAATTTGTCACCTTTTAGGACAACTTATCAACACAGCTGAATTTTAGTATTTCTAACTAAAAATTAATTTTGGCCAAACATATGGTCTAGCTAGATTCATTATAGTTAAGTTAGATAAGGTTTTTAACTTTTCCAATTAGAAATGTCTATTAAATGCATGTTTTATACCACTTGGAGGCCAATTACCATAGAAATAAAATTATTTCATAAAAGTGATGTTTCAATAAATCTAAGTCTTTTTAATGATAGTTTTTAAAAAATACTAAAATACCCTTTTGTAGAGATCAGAGTCAAGAATATCTCTTATAGATTTTATAGTGTTTTAATTATACATAGTCTATTATAATTAAAAAATATTGCAAGTAGGTATTTTGATAGTCAAGGAGATGTTGATTCAGAGAAAGAAAAAAATTGTAAAATATATTAAATAAATTTGAAAAACATATGGTGCACTAGAAGAGAGATTCCTCTTCAAGAATATATATTTCTTTTTTTGATTGGGATATATTTGTTATGAAAAATATGGCAGGAGATGAAAACTGTCTATTTCACGTGAGTTGAAATTTGAATTGTTATAAAAGAGAAAATATAGGTCACAAACCAATTTTTATTTCTTCATGCACTAGCTGTATATGTCATCTATAACATATTTTGAAATTAGGGGAAAAAATGTTTATTTACATATGATGTTTTGGCGGGAACTAGACCACTAATTTCAGTATGTTTCTGCAACTAAAAAATCATCTTTAAACATTAAAAAAAAATCAAAACTTATTAAAAAAAAATATTAATCATAAACTTCATCCATTTTAAAACATTTTATTAGTTTACATTATCTTCAAATTCCAAACATAAATGTCACTTTTATACTATTGAAGTTGAACAAATTTGATTATGTTAGCCTTTTCCTTTATAAAAGGGTGACAGATTATTGTGCTTTTACCCAAGAAGATCCCTTCCTTATAGCTTTGAATGCTATGATAGGAAATTCATTAGAAGGTGTACCCTTTTTCAGTGGCAAAATGGAGCTTCCAGAGGTGGTGACAACATGGATAGAAGGGTTAGAGAATCACTTTGAGTGTGAAAATGTGATAGAAGCTCAAAAGGTGAAAGTGGCAAAAACTAGGTTGAGATGGACTGCACTCACATAGTGGAATTTTGTGCATGATGAAATACTAAAGGAAGAAAATAATCAAATATCCACTTGGAAAGTTATAGTTGCAAATATTAGGGACACCAGCATCCCTGAGAACTATGAGATACAACTCCACAAGAAGAGGTAGAATCTAAGACAAAGAGATTCAGAAGTGAGTTCCTATAGAGAGGAGTTATATAAGTTATGCTTAAAATCCAAGGTGACCTAAGATGAGAGCATAAAACTGGCACGCTACTTAAATGGGTTGAAATGGAGCATACATGAGGAAATAAGTCTCTTGACACCTACCACTATGCAAAAGTGTTACCAATTGGCTCTTAAACTTGAGGAGAAGAGAAAGAAGAAGTATGAAGCCAGTAGAAAAGGAAGAGGAAGACATAGAGACTCAAGAGGTCACAAAGGTAGCTATGGTAGAAGAAGTAATGATTCAAGACCCCAAGGGGAGACAAAACTGGTCGAGAAGAGCACTGAAACTAGTAGAAGAGGTAGTTATGGACAAGGAAGAGGTCCTAACACTGGTGGTAGAGGAAGATTTTGTGGAGGTTCTAGCAGAGGTTCATCCTTTGAAAATATGAAATGTTACAACTGCCACCAATTTGGGCACCCTGCATATAGGTTTCCTGATAAAGAAACATCTTCCCAATCAGAGAGAAGAGTTAACTATGTGTAAGAAGATGCCAATAGTGTTAAGTCTCCTAAGATCAATCTTGATTCAGAGAGTGGGGAGAATCTGATGATAAGGATAGTCCTAATCAAGGAACCAGATAGAGAAGAACCCAAGCAAAGGAGATCACTCTTCAAGGTGAAGTGAAAGATTCTTGGTAAGGTGTGCAAGGTGATCATTGACTTAGGGTCAACTGACAACATAATCTCTGAAGAAGTAGTGAACACACTTGCAGTGACTAAGATATCAGATCACCATCCTTATAGGGTGACATGGTTGAATAAGGGACAACAAGTCCTAGTGAATGAACAAGCCTGCATTGAGTTTGTAATTGGGGGCTACAATGACAATATTATTTGTGATTTAATTCCTATAGATGCTTTCCATATTCTTTTGGGAAGACTATAGTAGTTTGATAGAAAAGACATGAATAATGGAGAGAAGAATTCCTATTCTTTTTAAAAGGATGGTGTTACACATGAAATCGAGTGTTTGGTAGATGGAGTGAAGGCTA
Organism: Thuja plicata; assembly: GCA_018584345.1. Classification (NCBI taxonomy): domain Eukaryota; kingdom Viridiplantae; phylum Streptophyta; class Pinopsida; order Cupressales; family Cupressaceae; genus Thuja; species Thuja plicata. The sequence continues at coordinate 1,343,614 of MU227084.1, forward strand.
GTCCTAATGTATTGGTATTTAGGGGGAAATAATACCTACAAGATCTCAAAAGAGAAAATGAAGAGTGTTATGCAGTCATGATGAAACCCAAAGAAGAAAAGACAGAAGAACGAACACCTTTACCCAAGAAGATACAACAAATTCTAGAGCAATTTAAGGGCATTTTTAGTGATGGATCACCAGTATTCCTACCACCACAGAGATCAATAATTCACAAAATTGAATTTATTACTGGTGCATCATTACCCAATAAGGCAAACTACAAAATGACCCCTCAACAAAATAAGGAGATAGCTAGACAAGTGCAAAAGTTACTTGATTAAGGGCTTATTAAGAAAAGCATAAGTTTATGTGCAACACCATTAGTATTGGCATAAAAAAGTAGGTAAGTGGAGGGTATATGCAGATTGTAGGGAAATAATTAGAATCATAATAAGATATAGGTTTCCAATCCCTCAGATTGAGGCCCTAATACATTGTCTTGGTGGGGCTAAATACTTCACAAAGTTGGATTTAAAGAGTGGATACCATCAAATCCAGATTAAGGAAGGGGATGAGTAGAAATATCCTTCAAGACTACAAAGGAATATATGAGTGTCTAATCATGACATTTGGGCTTAGCAATGTCCCTAGCACATTCATTAGGTTGATGATTGAAGTGTTGAAGGAATACATAGGGGTGTTTATGGCAGTTTATCTTGATGACATCCTCAGCTTCAGCCAGACTAAGGAAGAACACCTTGAGCATATGAAGATTGTATTAAAGCTATTAAAAGAGGAGAAGTTAGCTATAAATTTGGAGAAGTGTAAGTTTCTGAAACAAGAATTAGTATATCTTGGATTTGTGGTTTCACAGGGAACTTTAAAGATGGATGCTAGAAAGGTGGAGGCTATAATGAAATGGCATACTCCCACATCATGTACCGAGGTAAGAATTTTTCATGGGCTTGCCCAATTTTATAGGAAATTCATTAGAGATTTTAGTTTCTTTTGTGATCTAGTCTTAGATACTATAATGGGTGGGTGGAAGACTAAAATCTGGTTTTGTGAAGCTTTGGCACCAGTGTATCCTATTAGCCCTACTTTTAAGGACTCAGTCTCTATAGGATTTGAAGTACTGTATGAATGAATTGAGGAATCCTAACCCTAGAAATCCTTTGATTCTCCATAAAGGGTGTCTAGATCACAAATTAGTTTGGTGGTTTGTGTGCAAAGTTTGAAATTTATTGCAATTTAGGAGCCTGTTTATGGCTACAAGAAACCACAAGTCCTATTCCTAGAATTAAGGAACTTGATGAAAATATGGACAACGTAGGGCTCAAAACCTTCAAGAATGGAGTCCATAGGCTGAGTATAGTGTGAGAAAAACCTTGCAAAGTGTCTATAAATGATTGGTATTGGTTTGGTGGAATCTACCCTAGTAGATTCAGTGTTGTCTGAATTCTTGTTGGTAATGAGTCTATTTTAAGACAAGGGTAAGTGAACCAAGAGTTCTAACCTTAAAATAGGGTTGGAGAAGAATCCCTATTAGGTATAGAGTAGAGACCTAGAAGAGATTCAATATGACTCAGTATAAGGATTTTCATATCAGATTGGTATTAGAGCCCTAAAATATTTGAGCTAGGAAGGTCTATGAGTGACCTTGAATCAGTGGGTGAATAAACCATGGTGACCAATGCAGAGTTGGCTAAGAATATAGATTAATGGGAGGTGGAGAATAGAATCCTAAGAGAAAAAATTGCATAGATGGAAACTAAGCTTGATGAAGTGCAAGCTAGGACAAAAGAAGTGAGTGAGAGGGTGAAAGAGATAGAAGGAAAAGGAAAGTCAGTGGCAGTAGAAGATGAAGTGCTAGATCCTGATCATGCACTACAAGAGGAGCCATTATTTAGGGCTCTAAAAGACATGGGTGGTAATTCATTGGAAGGTGTACCCCTATTTAGTGGAAAAATGGAACCAAAATTTGTCATGGAGTGGATAGAGGGTTTAGAAAACCACTTTGAATGTGAAAGTGTAACAAAGGCTCAAAAAGTGAAAGTGGCCAAAACAAGGTTGAGAGGGATTACACTCACATGGTGGAAGTTTGTGTAGGATGAAAGAGTAAAGGAAGGAAAAAACCAAATCTCCATTTGGAAAGGGATGGTTGCAAAAATAGGGAAACCTTTATCCCTGAGGACTATGAGATACGACTCCATAAGAAGAGGCAAAATCTAAGACAAAAAGATTTAGAGAAGAGTGCCTATAAAAAAGAATTTTATAAATTATGTCTAAGGTCTAAGGTGATAGAGGATGAAAGTGATAAGGACAATTTAAGGCCTATCTAGTTTATAATTTCACCTATTTTTATGCTTAGGACTTGAGAACTTCATGAGTTTTTCATAAGACTTATTTAGACTGCTTTTGTTTATGTTATAAAGCTGCTATATATGTGTGTGTGCATTTTAAAGTTTATGGATATGCTATATATATGTTGCATGGTTATATGGAATGAAATCTTGTATCTTTCATCCTACATTAAGTTGGGTAGTTTTTCCTATAGCCATGTGATAAGAGAAAAGCTATTTAAGAAAACTTATTATGGATTATATCCTGGATATGTGTTACGATTTTTGTATGTGCACGCTAATCTCTTGCAGGAAATGGTGAGTCAATGGGCAAAGAAGAATTAAATGTCAGAAGATGAAGTGGTTCCATAAAGTGAATAACTATTTTGGGACTCATAATGATTCCACCACTCTCAGTCGATAACGGTTTCTATTGCAGGCTGGGTCAATGTGGATTAACAACCATTATGGAGTAAATCCAATAGTTGCAAATTCCTAGATTCATGTGGAATTGAATACAACTTACTCCTAAATTTAATGATGTTGTTCATGTATCTTAAAGGTCGTCAAATCCCTGACGTTGGAGAATCCTCATTTTAGGGAGTTCTATTTTAAATTTTTTGTTAAATAAGCTAGAATTTCTGATTCCTAGTTAGCTAGCTTTTATGGGAAATCCTTTTTTAATCCAGCAGTAGAGAAATACAATATTTTTGCTACATTTTGTATCTATGCTTTATGAATGAATGAATGATATCTTCAGTTCTTAATCTTTGAGTTTTTTTTATTCACTCTTCCATAGGGGCCCACGCGGGAGGTGAACTTAGTTCATAGTTCAATAGGAAATAGTCTTAAAGTTCATTTGAAGTATTTAGAACTCTATTGCTCCTGCAGGAATTCTATAATAGAACTGTTGGTTGTTCTTGCAACATAGGCAAGTAGTTAGTTTTCAATTGTAGTATGTTTCCAAAGCTTTAGATTAAAATGTTGTTTCATTTCCTAGCTTTGTATATCCTTCAACATTTTCATTACATAAGTAGTGATGAGACATAAGATGGATTAGAGCATATACTTTGGAGACATCATTTCAAGCTTATGTCCCTGGTCGATAATTCAATGAGCTCAGTATATTATTTTTAGTATGATATTTGGAATTATTTTGTCACAAAGTCACTATAGGAAGGATTTCCAATCCTTAGTTACAAAGGTATTATACTGACTAGTCATTATTTAGGTTACTACCGGGGATGGGTGTCAATCTAATCTAGACCAGAGTCATCATCTTAGTTTTAGTTCTACATTATTCTGTATGCATAGAAGAAGAGATCATCTTGGGAGATTCCTTCCTCACTATAACCAGGTCAAACCTTTTGATATCTTTAACCCTGAGCTTGAGGAGCCCCAAGTTTTGAACCTAGAAGAAGAAGAATCATTTGAAAACCCATTTGCTAATGTACAAGAACCATCATCCTCTGAAGAGTCATTACATTTGAACAAATTTTTTTTTGAACCTGAGTATTAGGACAATCTACTTTCTCTTGTTATTTATCAGCCACAACAACCAGGTTCTCCTCCAATGATGGCTCAGCCTACCTTTCCTTTCACCATTCCTCCTCAACACGGTAACCAAAATCTTAAAAACATACCTGCCTCTGCACTTCCCAAATTTTATGGCCTTATTACTGAAGATGCAAAGACCTTCCTCTTTGAGTTTGATATCCTCTGTAGGAGTTATGACTATACAACTAATGCCTATAAACTGAAATTGTTACCATCAACTCTTAAAGAGGCTGCTCTAAGATGGTTCATGGTGTAACCACCTGAATTTGGTCTGTCGCAACTATGGACCCTATTTTCCCTAAGTCTGATCATACCTTATGTCCAAACGACCCTGTTACTGCTTGGCATAATTCTTTAAATCAATTTAAGATCCTAGGTGATTTTTATCACTGATTTATATTAACTATTATAGCCATACAATTAAAATCAATTTTGACCAATCAAATCAAATCAAAATCAAACATGGCTATAGTATTTAATTATAAAGGAATTAAATAAATCCCTAAATCAAATACCCACTTGCAATTAACCCATTCCCCT
>MU227084.1:1348766-1383676 GCA_018584345.1 Thuja plicata
ATTTTTGAGAGCAAATGGCCCTCATTTTTAGAGTTAAATTGCATTGTTATGTTGTTTAGATATCTATAGCATTTTAGTTTCAATTCCATGCATTGTTATAATGTCAATTTTCATAGCTTAATTACATCCTTTCTAATCATTTAGCTTAGTTTTCAATTAAATCTCTCATTCTTAGGAGTGTATTGTCACTGAATGGTGCATAATCTGAGGGCATGATTATGGCATTTTTCAAACTCTTCCTAGATAGGGAGAAATAAGTCATTTTTAGTGATTTGTATCTAACCTTTTCTCTTTTATGCTATTTTTCACTAATCTAATGACTTATTGAAGTGTTGTGTCGCAGGTAATAGGTGCATCATTTGACATGCAAACATGGGGCTAGGAGCCAATGCTATAGAAGATTGAGATGCAATGTGAAATATGCTCCTTTCTAAATATAAGGAGTACTATAGTGGTTGTGATTTCAAGGGAGGTGACATTTTAAAAATGTCACAAAAGGAGGATGAGACCTTGGAATATTATGTCTCAAGGTTTATGTTTAACCTGTAGTGTAGTAAACAAAATCAGTTGAATGAGGAGTCCCAAAAACATATTTTTCTGAAAGGTGTAAATGATGGAAGTATAGAGGCCTTAGACCTTATGTCTTGTGGAGACATCACTCAGAAGAACTGGGCTGACATAAAGAATATATGATTGAAGTATTCAAGGCCTAATGTTAAGAAGGGTAGAGGAATTAGAGATTTACCTCATAAGTCCAATGGTTCAGGAGTATCTAAGATAGAACTGTCCAATCTTCAGTCTGATTTCAAGTAGGACATCATTAATGATGTTGCCACTCAGTTGGATAGCATGTAGGAAAGATGGAAGATGTTGATGCTATGTTAGCTGAATATTGTCTGCATTGTAGAGTAAAGAAGAGAAACTTCAAGTGAAAAACTATTGCAAGTTTGGAGTCTCAGCTAATGCCTACTTAATTCAAAGCTATTGATGAAAATGGAGAAGTTATCTATGTTTCTCAATGTAGTGCATGGGCCCAAAGACCAGGTATGCCACAAGACACTCTCCAAAATTATTGTAATAATAGTCAATGACAAAATTTCCAGAATATGGGTCCCCAAGGATTTAGTTGGCATAATAATTGGAAACAACCTCAACAGGGATGGAAACAACCTCAACAAGGTTGGACACAACCTCAAAAGGGTTGGAAGAAACCTCAGCAGGGTTGGAAACAACCCCAGCAAGGTTGGCAACAACCTCAATAGGGTTGGAAACAACCTTAGCAGGGTTGGAAACAACCCAATCAATGGTCTAACCAATCTAATCAACATGCCTTAATGCATCCACCTCAACAAAAAGCTATAATGCCTCCTCCTGTATCCAACAGAAATCCTCCTAAGAAAACCTAGCTTCCATCTCATCCTAATCCTAATCCTAATAACAAGCCTCTAGCTCGGCAATAAAGTTATGCCATCTCCTTGAATGATATACATCTAAGGTCAGGAAACACTCTTTCTTTGCCTCAAAAGCCTATAATAAAAGAAGTTGAAGAGCCACCTTATAAAAAAGAGGATGTTCCAACTCCACAGACCTCTCTTGTAGTTAAAGAACCCCCTTTTCCTCAAAGGTTAGTAGACCAAGCTGAGCCTGTAGAGAACCAAGCAGCAGCAGATTTTCTCAACCAGCTGAAGCATATGATAGTAAAAATACCATTACTAGATGCTATCAAATAAGTTCCTATTTATAATAAGGCCATTAGGGGAGATTGCATAAAACAACCTAAGATAAATAAGAAGGATCCTAAAACTATTCATGTCTTAGGGAAGTTCTCTAATCTTATGTTGGAAAAGTTAACTGTCCCCAAATATTCTGACCCAGGGAGTCTTGTAGTTACTGTCACCATTCATGGAATGCAAGTACAAAATGCCTTAGTTGATTTGGGTGTATCTATAAATATCATGACCAAAGAGATATTTTCTCAATTAAATATTATTGGCCTCAGAGACACACCAACCATCCTGCAGCTTGCTAATAGCTCTACTATCAAACCAGACGGGATGATAGAAGATGTCATAGTTACATTGCACTCTTGGGAGTACCTAGTAGATTTTGTTGTCATTTCACCTAAAGATAATATGGGAGGGTATCCTCTAATCATAGGGAGACAATCGTTAGCCACTAAAGATGCCTTCATATCCTATAGGTCAGGGAAGATGACAATATCTAATGGTATCCATACTAAAAACTTGACTCTATGTTCCCCTCCTTAACCCCTGTTGCACGGTGAAGTAGTAGTGAGGCAAGAATTAGAAGATGTTGAATCAGAAGCCAAATTAATCCATCAACTCATGATGATAGGTAGGGATCCATTTGCATCCTATAGGGAAGATGATGAGGTAATCACATCCATTCTCATGAATGAATATGGAATAGACTCTCAATTGTGTTCCATACCAGATTGTATCTTGGAAACTATTATGTCACCTCCAAATGCACCTCCATAGTCAACATCCTCCCAATTTATTCATTCATTATTACCACATGAGATGGATTGTTCTCTATTTTCTCAGATATCCATGATGGATAAGGTGATAAAAATCAAAGTTAGTCCAAGAAAGGAGTTGAATATCAGCAGTGCTTTGTCACTACCCCATTAGAAAGATATACTGCAATTGCTGTAGGAAAATCAACAAGCATTTTCCTTGGATTATACAAACATGAAGGGATTGAATGCTAAACTTTGTACTCATAGGATTTACATAAGCCAAGAATATAAACCTGCAAGGTAACCTTAGAGGAGAGTTAATCCTATCTTAAGAGACATAGTTAAGACTGAACTGCAAAAGTTTTTAAACGCTGGTTTCATCTATCCCATCTCTGATAGAAAATGGGTTTCACCCTTAGTTATAGTGAAAAAGAAAGGGGGGAAATGGAGAGTTTTTTAGACTATAGGGAACTAAATTCAGCCACCAAGAAAGATCATTTTCCATTGCCTTTTATAGATCAAGTTCTTGATAATTTAGATGGCAAGAAATATTTCTCTTTCCTAGACAGTTTTAGTAGCTATAATCAGATCCAAATAGCTCCAAAAGACCAAGAGAAAACCACATTTACATGTCCATGGGGCACCTTTTCATACTCCATCCTAACTTTTGGCTTGTGCAATGATCCAACCACTTTCCAAAGAGTCGTCATAAGTATTTTTTTTTATATATCTATTGATTGTATGGAAATTTATATGGATGACTTTACTGCCTATGGGAACACTTTTGAAGATGCTAAGGACAACTTGGAGAAAGTACTCAAGAGATGCCAAGACTACAATATTTCTCTAAATAGTGAGAAATGCTTCATGATGATGGAGGAAGGTGTTATATTAGGTCATTTCATCTCATCACATGGAATTCAGGTAGATCCAGCAAAGATTGAAGTAATAAACACCTTGTCTACACCGGAAAAGAAAAACGATGTCAAGAGTTTTCTCATACATGCTGGATATTATAGAATATTTATCAAGGATTTCAGTCAAATTATAGCCCCTCTTTATAACTTGTTGAAGAAGGATTCTAAATTCTCCTGGAATTCAGAGTGTGACAAGTCCTTCCTGCAGCTTAAGGAAGTTCTAACAACAACACCATAATTGAGAGGTCTGAATTGGGGATTTCCATTCCATTTTCACACAAATGCATTTGACTATGCCATAGGAGCAGTGATTGGCCAGAAAGTAGAAGCAGTAGAGAATGCTATTTATTTCATAAAAAAAAACCTGCAAGGAGCCGAATTCAACTATACTATGACCGAGAAGGAATCGCTTTCAGTAATTTAAGTGCTGAATAGGTTCAAGCATTATATTAATAGTTATGATATATTTGTCCATACTAATCACCCAACTATCAAGTACTTGATGAACAAGCCTTCCATATCAGGAAGGTTGGCTCGATGGTTGCTGCTTATGCATGAGTTTGATATCACTATTATGGACAAGCCAGGGAAGGCCAATGTAGTAGCTAACTTTCTCTCTCGCTTGCATGTTCCTAATGATCCTATAACCATCAATGACAGTTTCCTTGATGAGCATAATTTTTTGTTATCAGCACAAAACCCATCGTATGTTGATATTGCAAATTATCTCACCACAAGTAGGACACCAACTCACTTCTCTTCCAAAGAATGAAGATTTCTAGCTAAGAAGAGTTTTAACTTTTCTTGGATTTATGGATTTATGTTTTACACCAGTCCAGATAAAATCATGCGTATATGCATAAGAAAGGATGAAACTTATGATATCCTTTGGCCATGTCATGGTGAGCCATGTGGAGGCCATTTTGCAGCAAAGAGAACAACATTCAAAATTTTGACCACTAGATACTATTGGCCAACTCTCCACAAGGATGCAGCTAAGTATACAAAGAAATGTGATCGGTGCCAATGAATGGGAAGGCCTACTAAATATGATGAGATGCCCCTACAACCTTAGGTAGTTGTGACACCTTTTTAAAAATGGGGAATTGACTTTGTTGGACCAATTGAACCTTCTTCTCAAGGTAAATCTTATATTTTGGTCTGCACCGATTATGTTACCAAGTGGGCCGAGGCTAAACCTGTGAAGCATCCTAGGGATAACAATGTTTCCAAATTTTTATATGAATTAATTTTCACAAGATTTAGTGTCCCTAGGGAGTTAGTGTCTGACCAAGGCACTCAATTTACTTCCAACCTCAAAGCTTCTTTAATGGAAGAATATAAAATTCAGCATGGAATTTCTTCTCCTTACCATCCACAAATAAATGGCCAGGTTGAAGTCACAAATAGGGAACTGGAAGCCATCCTTATGAAGAAAGTCCACATTCACAAGAAATATTGGGAAGCCAAGCTTTCAGAAGCACTCTGGGTGTATAGGACTACTTCAAAAAATACTATAGGATTCCCCCTGTTTCAACTATTCTATGGTAAGTCTGCTATGATTCCTGTGGAATTTGAACATAAAACATTACCCACAGCATTGGAACTCAGTCTAGATCTTACCAAGGCCCAAGAGGAGTGCATACTAAACTTGAATGGCCTCGATGGGTGGAGAAAATCTTCCTTATCCAACACAGAACTGGTGCAGCAACAAGGAAAGAAGTGGCATGATAAATTCATCAAAGATAAGCAATTGGTAGTTGGTGACTGGGCTCTCATGTATTATTCTTGATATCAACACACTCATGGTAAGTTTCAAAAATGTTGATTGGGGCCCTATGAGACCGTTGTTGTTCTCCAAAATAGTGTTGTTCAATTATCTGCTGCTGATCCTGTCTGTTTCAAATTGATTGTCAATGGTCAAAGGCTTAAGTTGTACCATAAGTATCAGAGAAAAGATGAGTTCCTACAGCAGTTTCAGTTTGAAGATGGTCATGGATCTCCTATAGAAAATGGCTATGAGAAATCCTTTCATATCCATTCTTATCTTTAAACCATTCACATCACTCCATAATAAATACTTTCATCATGAAAGTACTTTCTCTGTAATAAATTTCCTGTAATCATTTCTTGTCTATTCACCCATCCATCTCATCATTCCCCACCAACGGATGATGCTTTTCTACTACCGTCAGCACCTTTTCAGGTTTGTACACTATCCATGGTATTATTTTCATTAATTTGTTTTTCAAATGGTTGCGCTCTTGTCACATGTGCAATTATGGGACCAATTGGTCAATTAAGTTGGGGGGAGAGAAATCATGTTTTTGTTTTATATGTCTATATACGTATTATATTCTATTCTTTTAAAATATTTGCACTTTTGCATGATTTTTTCCAAATTTAGCTTTTTTGTGATATGCAAACCTTGGAAGGAATGATTTATTTCACACAAAAATAGAAAGGTGGCTAGTATGGAAGTATGTGAAGTAATTATGAATAGTTAACTCTTGATATCTTTTAGATTTGCACTCATATTTCCTTAAGAGCATAAAATTTTGAAACTCTAGAACTTTCCACATTTGAAATTCCCTGTAGCTTCGCATTCCTAGTATTCTCTAAAATTCCTTGTTGTAGCTTGCTTGGATTTTCTACAACTGTTTTGTGTCATTTGATACTCTATGAGATGGGTGGTGATTTGATTCAGTGTGAACCTATAGTTCATGATATTTTGTTGAACGATCAAGCTTGCATGCCACATTTTCAAGCTAGGGGTTGGCTTGACTACATTCTGAAGCTCACCAGCTGGGATGGTGAAGTGGCATCACATTTTTTAAACACACTCAACTATGGAGTAGCCACTGTCAAAGGGTTAAGGGTGCCACTTACACAAACAATTGTGGCCAAGATCATGGGGTTGTCATAGGAAGGAGAGGAATTCTCTGATATTTTTGACCTAGAAATTGCTAGAGCATAGTTTACCCTGCATGAAGACCCACCGCTGGAAATTTATAAGAAGCAAGGTACGAGCAGGTTATCTTTGTTGGAGATTTACTTCTGACAGCTAGTTGATTATATGTTTGTCATTGATGACAACATATAATATAAATCGGTGTTCTGTATGTACTTATCAGAATGATGCTATTAATCCTTGCACGGTTATATTCATGTTGTAGAAATGCTTTTTATATTTTGTTCACACATGCAGACTTAGATATGAATTTTCATTTGTGTTGTGTAATTCTGTTAGCGACAGTTACAATTTTTGGAGTTTGTCTGTACAGAGCCAACGTATTGCATTGGTTCTTGAGTTGCACCTATCTTTAGGATATGCATGTGTATATTCAAGTTTAATTATGAGTTGAACATAATTATCTAAAGGCACCAAACATGTTTCAACAAGATTGTATTGTTAGAGTTATTTTGGTAAGGCCGACTTTGTGAAGCGTCATGTCTATTCAATTTATATTGCACGGTTGTAATTATGCTTGCGTGATTAGTTTAGCCGACAAAGATGTTATGAAGAGTTGTCTAACAGGTCCCATGATCTCATACTTTGAGGAAAATACTTATAGTAGTTCAATTGTGAACGCTAAGTGTGAATGATAAGAGAAGTGATAGAAAAAGTACAGCGAGGACTATCAGTTGCATTTCATTCATCAAGGATCTATGTGAAGTAGTAGTCAAAGATTAAAATACATTGGGACTGATCAAGATAGCAGGTCTACTCTACAATTCATTATCAAATATAATGCATATCTATTCTACAAAAGGTTGTATCCTTCGCCATTGAAGCAGTGAGATTTTGGACATTGAGTCCTCACCCTTAACAAGGTTATTTATAAAAGACTCCTAATAGGGTCAGACCCTTAACTAGGTCACTATACTTATTGTATTGTAAAGAACAACTCCTAACAGGGTTGGAAGATCTTCTAAGAATGATTATAATAAACAAGTATAGTTCATTGTGGGTGCTAATTCCCACCTGGGTTTTTACCATTTGGTTTTCTCGTAACCAAACTGTGGTGTTGTCTATTGTGTTATCTAAATGTGCATTTACTTTATTGTATTCTAGAGTTAATAAAATAAAATAATTTAAATTAGCTAATAACTGATTCACCCCCCCTATCTGTTATCCTTTGGGACTATTGTAACAATTGGTATCAGAGCTAAGTGCCTTGAAGAGAAAGCCTGATAGATTAAGGTAGATCAGATGGCGTACTTCAGAAAAGAGAGTCCTAAGTTTGACGAAGAGAATTATTTGGATTGGAAGAACAAAATGATAACACATCTACAGTGTGTTGGTTTTGACATCTTTGAAATAGCCACACAAGAACTTGTTATTCCCTCTCTAAAAGACCTTGCAAGAGATGATGCTACTAGTAAACAAAAGGATACATTCACAGCCAATGTAGTTGCTAAACAAGCCCTTATAAGTGCACTATCTGACAGTAAATTCTCTAAGATCAAGAAAGTAGACAAGGCATACACAATATGGAAGTGTTTAGAAGACATGTTTGAAGGAGATATACAAGCAAAGAATGCACGTAGGAAGACATGGAAAAAGAAATACAAAAATATTGAGATGTTACCTGAAGAGAACATCAGAGCATACAATCACAGGATAAATGAAATAGTTTTTGGAATCAGAAACAATGGTGGAGAAATCTGAGAAGAAGACATAATAGACAAACTAATGACTACATTAACAACAGACTATGAGAGAAAGATCAATATTCTAGATGAAACCATACAATTTTTAAAAGACTTCAAGAGAGAGACTTTGATTAGTAAAATCTCTACATTTGAGATATTAAGATTGAAGACTGAACCCAAAAGTGAAACAACCTTCAAAGCATCAATACATGGTAAAAAAACTTTATACTCTTCCAATGAGAAAGAAGAAGTTGATGAAGAGTTAGAAAAAATTCTTGCCATGATTGCTAAAACAGAAAAAAAAAGGAAAAGGAAAGTATGAAGGACAACTTCCATTCAAATGTTTTTCATGCAAAAAGATTGGTCACTTTGCATCCAAGTGTCCCACAAGAGTCAAGAAGTTGAGATCTAATTACAAACTTAAATACAGAAAAGAATGCTACCATGTTGAAGAAGGTGTAATAGATGAAGATTTGAGAGAGGATGAAATTGGATTTATTTCCATTAAATACATGGAAAAATTTCTTGAGGAAATGGACATTGAAGATAAAAAGGAAGCACAAGAGTTAGCCCTAATTTCCAAAGCAAACATTAGAACTGATTGGATCATTGACAACAGATGCTCTCACCACATGACATGTGATAAAGATATATTTGTTCATCTAGATAAGTACAAAGGTGGTATGGTTATATTTGGAGATAACACTCCTAAACCTATCATAGGAAGATGATCTATCACCCTGGATGGAAATAACAAGATAGATGATGTTTTGTATGTTGATGGATTACATCACAACTTACTAAGCGTTCGACATATAGTTGAAAAAGGTTATCATTTGGAATTCAAAGACAAAAAATTCATTATTAACAAAGAAGGTGACATGATTGCATCCGGCTCAAAAAAAAAAGGTAGAGTTTTTCAGCTCAATTTAGATGTAAGTTGTTTTGTTGCAAAAGTGGATGATAGTTGGTTATGGCACAAAAGACTCTGTCATATCAATTTTGACAATATAGTAAAGATAAGCAATGTCAAGGCAGTTAGAGACCTTCCAACTATTGCAAGACTAGTTGACACAATGTGCAAGGAATGTGTTATGGGAAATCATGTAAGGATCTCTTTCAAGAGAAAGAAGAACTCAGCTGAGAACAAGTTAGACTTAGTGCATACAGATTTATGTGGTCCTACTCAAACTAGATCATACTACAAAGAAAGGTATTTCATTTTATTTATTGATGATTTTTCAAGGATGATGTGGGTTGTGTTCTTAAAAGATAAGTCTGAAGCCTTTGAGAAATTCAAAATATTCAAAGCTAAAGTTGAAAATGAATCTAGATTAAAAATAAAGTGTATGAGATCAAATAGAGGAGAATTCACCTCTGACTAGTTTTATGACTACTGTGAAGAACATGGAATCAAAAGACAGTTGAGTGCACCCAAAACCCCTTAGTAGAATGGGATTGCAGAAAGAAGGAACAAGATCATACGTGATACATCACGTACTATGATGATTGAAGGAAAAGTTGTGCATACCTATTGGAGAGATGCAGTCAATACATCAGTCTATACTATCAACATAACACAACTAATACTAGGCGCAAATAAAACACCTTATGAACTTTGGTTTGGTAATATACCTATAGTAAAATACTTCAGAATCTTTGGCAGCAAGTGCTACATCAAGAGAGATGATGGTGTTGGTAAGTTTGATGCTGGAAGTGATGAAGGTATTTTCCTTGGTTATTCTACTAAAAGAAAAGCATACTGATGTTTCAATTTAATATTAAAGAAGATAATTTAAAGTACTCATGTAAAGATTGATGAGAAGTTCATGGTTCAAGAGAGGTACTATGAATATGCACCTATGATTGAGGATGAACCCAGGCCTAGCAATAAAGACACTGATATTGAAGAAATGTTTGATTGCATTGATGTATCATGTAATGAACCTGAATCAAGCAAAGAAGTATCACAAATTACAAATGAGGATGTCACACGAAAATTTTCAAAATTCACATCTAGGTATCATTCAAAAGATGATATCATTGGAGATCAGAGCAACAATGTTTTGACGAGATCTAAATCAAAAAGTTTAGTAGTGGATGAAGAGGTATGTTTACTTTCATAGATTGAACCTTTAAATGTTGAAGATGCTTGCAACGATTCTGATTGGCAGAAAGCAATGGAAGAAGAATTAGATTAAGTAATAAAAAATGATACATGGGAATTGGTTCCTAGACCTAGTGACAAATATGTGATTGGAACAAAGTGGGTATTCAGGAACAAGATGAATGAAGATGGTACAGTGGTCAGAAAAAAACCAAGACTAGTTTGTAAAGGATATGCACAGAGGGAAGGGATAGATTACACTGACATATTTTCCCCTGTGAGTAGACTAGAAGCCATTAAGTTATTTTTGGATTATGAAACATTCAAAAATTTTAAAGTATATCAAATGGATGTCAAATCAGCTTTTCTGAATGGTGACTTGAAGGAAGAAGTCTACATAGAACAACCTGAAGGATTTAATCTATCAGATAAACTAGACATGGTATGCAGATTGAAGAAAACACTCTATGGACTTAAACAAGCCCCAAGAGCGTGGTATGAGAGACTAGATGGTTATCTTACCAAGATTGGATTCAAGAAAGGAGCAGAAGATTGCAAATTAATCATAAGAGAGACACCTGATGGATTATTACTTGTTGCCATATTTGTCGATGACATTATCTTTGGAGGTAATGATAAGCTTAGTGCATAATTTGCAAAAGAAATGCAGAATGAATTTGAAATGAGCATGATTGGTCCTATAATTTATATTTTTTGGGATTGAATGTAAAGCAGAAAGATAAAGGAATATTCATAAACCAGTCCAAATATGTGAAGGAAATATTGAAAACTTTCAAGATGGAAGACTGTAAGCCAGTATGCACTCCTATAATAGGAAGCAAGCTTTCTAAAGAAGATGATTCCACAGCAGTTGACAAGACATTGTACAAGTCTATGATTGGAAAACTTATATATCTTACTCAATCTAGAAAAGACATATCTAATGCAGTTGGCATTGTTGGTAGATTTGCAGTTGAACCTAAGCAGAATCACCTAATAAAAATCAAGAGAATATTCTGATATCTAAAGGGAACTATAGACTATGGTTTATGGTACCCTAATCAGAGAATGTACAACTTGATGTGTATACAGATGTAGATTGGGTAGGTTGTATTGATGACAGGAAAAGTACTTCTAGAGGAGCAATATTTCTTGGAGATAGGTTGGTTTTGTGGGTAAGAAAGAAGCAAAATTGTATCTCTCAGTCAATAATAGAAGGTAAATATGTTGCAACAGCATTGAATTGTTCAACGATGGTTTGGATCAAGTAGATGGTTAAAGATTTTGGTATTCAGGTTGATTATCTTATTATCATTCACTGCCATAACAACAGTACTATAAACATGTCCAAGAACCCTATGATGTAAGCAAAGAAAAAACACATTGAGATCAAATACCATTTTCTTAGAGAAAACATTGCAGATAATGAAGTAAAATTGGACTATGTAAGCACTAAAGAACAATTGGCAGATATTTTCAGAAAGCCTTTATCAAAAGATACTTTTGAGTATCTTAGGGAGAAGTTGGGAGTAATTCCCTTTCCTAAGTCTGGTAAGATAAAGAAGAAAGTACATCAGTCCATGGTGACTGATGAATGGTTGACTACTCTATTTTTGGAGTAGTACCTGTGCCCAATTGTTTATGGTTCCCTTTTCCATTGATGTCAAAGGGGAGTATGTAGTAAGGGGGAGCATATACTCTAGGGGAGTATATAATCATGTAACTTAAAAACACAAACAGAAGAGTTGCAACAATATACAGGAATCTTTGATGAGGATATTGAGAAGATTGTAAAAAGAAAGAGGAACACCATGTGCTGAAGATGTTTTTAATATCATATGTTGCCATCAATGTCAAAGGGGGATATTGTTGGAGATTTACTTCTGGTAGCTAGTTAATTGTATGTTTGTCATTGATGACAACATATAATATACAGTAGTGTTCTATATGTACTTATCAGAATGATGCTATTAAGCCTTGCATGGTTATATTCATGTTGTAGACATGTTGTTTATGTTCTGTTCACACACACAGACTCAGATATGAAGTTTCAGTTGTGTTGTATAATTTTGTTAACAACAGTTACAGTTTCTAGAGTTTGTCTATATAGAGCTGACGTATTTCATTAGTTCTTGAGTTGTGCCTATATTTGGGATATCCGTGTGTATATTCAAGTTTAATTATGAGTTGAAGATAATTATCTAAAGGTGCCAAACATGTTTCAACAAGATTGCACTGTTAGAGTTAATTTGGTAAGGCCGACTTTGTGAAGTGTCACGTCTATTCAGTTTATATTGCACAGTTGTAATTATGCTTGTGTGATTAGTTTAGCTAACAAAGATGTTATGAAGAGTTGTCTAATAGGTCCCATGATATCATACATTGAGGAAAATACTTATAGTAGTTCATTTTTTAATGCTAAGTGTGAATGATAAGAGAAGTGACAGAAAAAGTACAGATCAGAATATTTGTTGCATTTCATTCATCAAGGATCTATGTGAAGAAGCAGTGGAAGATTACAGTACATTGGAACTAATCAAGACAACATGTCTACTCTATAGTTCATCATCAGATATAGTGCATATATGTTCTACAGAAGGTTGTAGCCTTCGCCATTGAAGCAGTGAGCTTTTGGACAGTGAGTCCTCACCCTTAACAAGGTTATTTGTAAAAGACTCCTAATAGGGTCAAACCCTTAACCAGGTCACTATACTTATTGCATTGTAAAGAAAAACTCCTAACAGGGTTACAATATCTTCTAACAGGGATTATAATAAACATGTATAGCTCATTGTGGGTGCTAATTCCCACTGGGGTTTTTACCATTTGGTTTCCCCCTAACCAAAATGTGGTGTTGTCTATTGTGTTATCTAAATGTGCATTTACTTTATTATATTTTGGAGTTAGTAAAAGAAAATAATTTAATTTAGCTGATAATTGATGCACCCCCACCCGTCTCAATTATCCTTTGGGACTATTATAACAATCTTTGCCAAAACCTCACAAGAAATGTTCAGTCTATGTTATAAAATATTTCACCTGTGAGGGCTGACATGCATACCTACATTCTATTCATTTCAAATTCCTAAGCTGCTTATGCCATGATAATCAACCTATAAATATACCCAATTTTTTGTTCAATATCTTAAAGAAGAGGGCTTTGATTGTGTAAGAAGGTAAGCCCAATATTGTCTCTCACCACTGTTTGATCAAGTTAATTGTAGAAAAAGGTTTAAGAGAGAAATCATACATGTCATGGGAGGATTTTCTCTTGGGGTAATTTGAGAACCTAACCCTAATTACTTTAAGGTGTAGAGTTGGGAAGAGGGTTCAAAATGAGCATGTGGTTGTTAATATTATTGAAGAAATAGAACCCATGTCTTCTTCAGGAAGAAAGTCGAGGTCTAGGAACCCTGAAAATTCTCCTAGAGCCTCTACATCTGGGTTAGTCCAAAATAAGGGAAAAAAAAAGATTACACAGGAAAAGACTCCTTCCCCATCTATAAAGGCTAGGGCTCCTGTAAGTAAAGAAAAGGAAGAAAGAAAGACTGCCTCTGGTTCTTGTTAGAAGACAACATAAAAAGTTCCTGCAACTCCAACCATTCCTAGGAAGTGGAATACTCCAGAAGCATAAACCCCTTTGAGAAGAAGTTGTAGGAGGAAGAAAAATGTGTCTATGGATATACCACCTGCAAAGACTATTATTGACCCTGAAGTTTCTGATCTAGTTGAGCTGAGAATAGATGAACTTGGAGTTAGTTAGAAAGAAGTGTCTAGCTTGTTTTCTGAAGCCAAAAGAGGGCAGTCCCCTATGAGAAGAAAGAGTGTAGAATGCATAATAATTGACGGTCATTCTAGTTCTGAAGGGAAAGCCTATAGATTCGAGAGGAAGGTTTCATCCTCCAGTGGATTTCAAATTGTTAATGACCCCGATGACTTAGAAAATGATGGCATGATGGAAGAATGTTTTTTAATGGAAGAAGACATGCCATAGTAACCTCTTGCAACAACAAGAGGGAATTTTTTTGAATAAAATTCTAATGTTGATATGGGTTTTTTAAATGAAATAGCTAAACAAATATTGAGTTAGGGATTGGATGCATTGGCCACAACTGCTCAACAGTGCGGTAATTCTGAAAGATCAATGATAATATGGACAAATCCTGCAAAGGATAAGCATCCACGAGGTGAAAATTTGGTTGTTGTACAAAAAATAGAGGAAAACCCTGGTGAAGATACTTTGTCAGATGCTTCCTTCCCTGTGACATTATTTTTTGTTATTTTTTGGCTATGCAACCAATTAGTTATGCAGAGAGAACAATGGAGACAATAGAAGAAAGTTTTGCATGAAGTCATTGATCGGAATTGTCAATGACTTGTGGAAAAAGAAGAGGAAGTGAAGAAAATTCATGCAAAGATTACTTAGGTAACTTCAATTATACCTGAGTTAATGATTTGTCACTCTCCATCCCCTATTTATGCCATATTTCTTAAAGAACAATTTTTAAACTATCAATTGACTAGTATAATGAGAGATAGCTCTCCATTTCTAAATGATCCCCTTGAGTTTTTTCAATATTTTCATAGTTCTCCTACAGCAATGCAAAAAGTTTTATGTGATATTTTCCTCCATAACCTTGCAGTACCCAACAATAGGAACTAGAATCCCTTGTTATATGTTGGGGATATCCAGTTAAGAGCCCTTATGTCATGGATCCAGAATTAAATAAGTAGCGAGTCTCAAGCCAAATTTTATAGGGAGTTAGATGAAGGATTTCCTCTCTATCTAAGACCAGAAGCCAAAGACCCTAGAAATTATTACTATGACTGACTAAAATTTTTGCAATCACAAGCAGGAAGTAAAGTCATTGATCCACTCAAGAATGCAACTTTTAATGAGTATGCTCAAATGGTTGAAACTGAGTTTCTTGAGGCTACAACTTAAATACAATGGCATTAGATCAACATGACTGAAGATTTAAGAAACAAGGAGCCACATTCACCTCTCAACTTCAAAATGGAAAATATGAAAGCTCCATGTTATGTTTCATTAGGCAGAGTGAGGCAGAGTTACTAGGCTCCACTTACCTTTCAGCCACCCTTGCTTATTTCCCTCAGTTGGAAAATTTAGAGAACCTAGAAGACTATGATATGGAAGGGGAATAAAGGAGGTAGGAGACACACATGGACACTAAATAATTCTATTGGAGCCTAGCAGGGGGACGTATTGGTCAAAGCACAACTCCAAATTATAGAATGACAATGAGGGTAAAGAAATACATGTTTGCTGGAGGACCAACAAAATGAGAAGTTGGGGGGAGATGATGAGGCCAATTTAAGGCCTATATGGTTTATAATTTAACATGTTTTTATGCTTAGGACTTGAGAACTTCATGAGTTTTTCATAAGACTTATTCAGACTGCTTATGCTTATGTTTTAAAACTTCTATATATGTGTGTGTGCATTTTAAATTTTGTGGATATGCCATATATATATGTTTCATGGTTATATGGAATGAAATATTGTATCTTTTCATCCTACATTAAGTTGGGTAGTTTTTCCTATAGCCATGTGATAGGAGAAAAGATAATTAAGAAAACTTATTATGGATTCTATCTTGGATATGTGTTGTGATTTTTGTATGTGCACACTAATATCTTGTGGGAAATGGTGAGTCAGCGGGAAAATAAGAATTCAACATCAGAAGATGAAGTGGTGGCATAAAGTGAATAGCTATTTTGGGACTCGTAATGATTCCACCACTCTCAGTCGGTAGTAGTTTTTGTTGAAGGCTGGGTCAATGCGGATTAACAACCATTATGGAGTAAATCTAGGAGTTGTGAATTCCTAGATTCATGTGTAATTGAATACAACTTACTCCTACATTTAATAATTTTGTTTGTGTATGTTAAAGATCGACATATCCCTGACATTGGAGAATCTTAGTTTAAGGGAGTTCTATTTTAAATTTGTTGTTAAATAAGCCAGAATTTCTTATTGCTGGTTAGCTATTTTTTACGGGAAATCCTTTTGTAATCCAGCAATAGAGAAGTACAATCTTGTTGCTAAATTTTGTATCTATACTTTATCAATGAATGAATGAGATCTTCAGTTCTTAATCTCTAAGTTTTTTTTCATTCACTCGTCCTTGGGGGCCCACGTGGGAGGTGAACTTAGTTCATAGTTTAGTAAGAGTTAGTCTTGAAGTTCATTTGAAGTATTTAGAACTTTGTTGCTCCTACATCCATTTAGTAATAGAACTATTGGTTGTTTCTGCAGCATACGCAAGTAGTTAGTTTCTTGTTGTACCATGTTTCCAAATCTTTAGATCAAATTATTGATTCATTTCCTAGCTTAGTATTTCTTTCAACATTTTCATTGCATAAGTAGTGATGACACATAAGGTAGATTAGAGCATATACTTTGCAGACATCATTTCAAGATTACATCCCTGATTGATAATTCAATGTGTTCAGTATGTTATTTTTAGTATGATATTTGGCATTGTTTTGTCACAAATTCACTATAAGAAGGATGGCCAATCCTTAGTTACAAAGGTATTATACTGACCAGTCAAAAAGTATAAAAGTGGCTCGATACCTAAATGGGTTAAGATGGAGTATCCAAGAGGAAATAAATCTTGGAACCTACAAATGTACAGAAGTGTTATCAACTAGCTCTTAAGGTTGAGGAGAAGAGAAAGAAAAAGTATGAAGCAAATATCAGAGGTAGAGGAAGAGGTAGAGACTCCATAGGTCACATAGATAGTTATGTTGATAGGAGAAATGATTCAAGACACCAAGGGGAGACAAAAATGATTGAGTAGAGCCATGAAACTATAAACAAAGACAATTATGAATGAGGAAGTGGTCCTAAAAGTGGTGGTAGAGGAAGATTTGGCAGAGGATCCAATAGAGGTTCATTTGCAAACAAGAAATGTTATAAATACCACCAATTTGGGTACCAATCATATAGATGTCCTAACAAAGCCACATATCCATAATCAGAGAGAAGAATTAATTATGTTCAAGAAGATGCCAGTAGTGTGAAGTCTCCTAAGATCAATATTGATTCATAGAGTGGGGAGAATATAATGATAAGGAGAGTTTTGATCAAAGAACTAGTTAGAGAGGAACCTAAACAAAGAAGATCACTTTTTAAAGTGAAGTGCAAGATCATTGGTAAGGTATGTAGAGTGATAATAGATTCAGGGTCAACTGAAAACATCATCTCTGAAGAGGCAATGAACAAACTTGGAATGACTAAGATACCTCATGACCATCCTTATAGGGTAACATGGTTGAACACAAGACAACATGTCATAGGAAATTAAAAATCCTGGATTGACTTTGAAATTGTAGGATATAATGACAAGATAATTTTTTATATAGTTCCCATGGATGCTTTCCATCTTCTATGGGAAGACCATGGAATTTTAACAGAAAATCCATGTATGATGGAGAAAAGAATTTTTATTATTTTCAAAAGGATGGAGTGACATAAAAAATCCATTCTTTGGTGGAAGAAGGAGTTAACAATTGTCCTAATGTGTTGGTGGTAGGAGGAAAAGAATTCCTGCAAGTTCTAAAGAAAGAAGAGGAAGAATGTTATGCAGTCATGATGAAGCCTAAAGATGAAGCAGATACAAGCAGATACAAGCACTTTTTAATAAATTTAAGGATATTGTGAGTAGTAGATCACCAACTATCTTACCACCATAGAGACCTATAAGTCATGAAATTGAATTCAATCTAGGTGCATCATTGCCCAAAAAAGAAGCTTACAAAATGACCCCTGAGTAAAAGAAGGAGATAGCTAGACAAGTGCAGGAGTTATTGGATCAAGGGCTCATTAAGAAGAGCATAAGTCCTTGTGCAATGCGAGTGGTTTTGGAATAAAAAAGGTGGCAAGTGGAGGTTATGCACAGATTCCAAATCCATAAATAGAATAACAATAATATATAGGTTTCCAATCCCTAGGATTGAGGACCTAATGGATTGTCTTGGTAGGGCTAAGTACTTCACAAAGTTGGATTTAAAGAGTGGATACAATAAATTCGCATAAAGGAAGGGGATGAATGAAAAACAACCTTCAAGACTACAAAAGGACTGCATGAATGGCTTGTCATGCCATTTTGGCTTAGCAATGCCCCAAGCACATTCATGAGATTGATGAATGGAGTTCTTAAGGACTACATAGGGGTATTTTTGGTAGTATATCTTGATGAAATCCTCATCTTCAACAAGTTTAAGGAAGAGAACCTAAAGAATTTACAAACTATATTGAAGAGGTTACAAGAGGAGCACTTGGTAATCAACTTGGAGAGGTGTGAGTTCCTAAAACAAGAATTGGTGTACTTTGGGTTTGTGGTTTCACAAGGGTCATTGAAGATGGGTCCTAGCAAGGTGGAGGCTATATCGAACTGGCCTACTCCCACATCAGGTACTGAGGTAAGAATTTTTCATGGGCTTGCCCAATTCTATAGGAAATGCATTAGGGGTTTTGGTGTCATGTGTTCTCCATTGTTAGATACTATAAAGGGTGGATTAAAGACCAATTTTAGTTGGACTGAAGAAGCCAAGAGGGGTTTTGAGGTATTAAAGACAAAGCTAGCCACCAAACCCATCCTAATGTTGCCAAGTTTTGAGAATTTGTTTACATTGGAGTTTGATGATAGTAGCAAAGTAGTAGGGGCTATTTTGACCCACGATGGTAGAATAGTGGATTTTTATAGTGAAAATTTGAATGAGGCCAAGAAGAAGTACTGGTCTTATGACCTAGAATTTTATTCCCTAGTTAAAGCCCTTACGAAGTGGAGACACTACCTCCTGACGAAAGAGTTTGTAGTCTTCACTGATAACCAAGCTTTGAGTTACATAAATACCCCACATAAGCTAAATAATAGACATCTTAAGTAGGTGAGGTTCTTAAAGGATTATAACTTCACGATAAAGCATAAGAAGAGCTAGATGAATAAGGTTACTAATGCATTAAGCTAAAGGCTACTTACTATTCAAGAAGTGCAGTTAAAAAGTATTGGAGTGGAAAGCTTCAAGGATCTATATAAAGAAGATGATGAATTCTTAGAGGCCTATAAGGTATGTATGTAGTTCAACAATCACTTTCATGGTCATTTCACAAATTATGCATTACAAAATGGATTGTTGTTTAGGGGAGGACAATTGTGTGTACCCAAGGGATCTATGAGGGAGAACCTAATACAATAAAAACACAATAGGAGTCCTAGTGGCCATTTTGGTCTCAATAAGACCCTTGAATTGGTTCTGAGGTTCTATTATTGGCCAAGGATGCAAAGAGATGCGAGATAGTACATGAAGCAATGTCTGGTTTGTCATAAAACCAAAGTCATAACTTCTAATGCCAGATTATACTAGCCACTACCCCTTCCAAATAGAACTTGGGAATGTATCAATATGGATTTTATAGTGGGGTTACCAAGAACAAGCATTGACATGGATAGTGTATTTGTAGTTATTGATAGGTTCAGTAAAATGAATGATTCCATTCCATGCAAGACAATACATGATGCAAGTTACATAGCCCAATTTTTGTTTAGGGAAGTTATAAGAATCAATGGGTTACCCTTTAGTATATTTGTAGATAAAGATGTTAAGTTCATGGGGAATTTGTGGAAAATATTATGGAAAAGGCTTGGATCAAATATTTCTTTTGGTTCAGCTTACCACCCCAGAAAAGATGGCCAAATAGAGGTCATAAACATGGTTTTAGGGAACCTTTTGAGATTCCTCACAAAGGAGTATGAAAAAATTTGGGATCAAGTCCTACTATAGGTTGAATATGCTTATAATGACAGTGTCAATAGAACCACTAGTAAAAGTCCATTTGCAGTAGTGTATGGGGCTCACCCCAAAGGATTTTGTGAATTGAGAGACTTGGGAAGCATGGAGGGGAAGAATGGACATGCTGAAGACTTTTCCTAATTGATGAAGGAAGTACATGACCAAGTAAACAAAAAACTCATAAAGGCAACACAAAGATTAAAAACTAAGGTGGATGCCAAGAAGAAGGATTCACAATTTAAAGTAGGGGATTTAGTAATGGTACATTTGGATAAGGCAAGTTTATAGAAAGGAATACCTAGAAAGTTGCAGATGAAGAGGATACATCAATGTAAGATACTAGAAAAGTATGAAGACAATGCATACAAAATTGATCTACCTCCAGAGTTGTCAATCTCACCATTCTTCAATGTTTAGGACTTAGTTACATACAAAGGTCCATTATTAGGAGAGACAAAGATTTCAAATGAGTTGGAAGAGATTACAAGGCATGTGTCCTTACCAACTACACCCAAGCCAAAAGCAGAAAGAGTAGTGGAATCCAGAATTAAGAAGAAAATTAGACATGAAAAATACATGGAACATTTAATCATATGAAAAAATATTCTAGAAGTAGAGGCTACATGGGTTTTTGAACCAGAGTTTTAAAAGTTGAGAATAAACTGTGAAATACTCACTCAAGGTGTAACTTGACTTCTTTGTCTAGGGGGAGTATGGTGGAGGAGCACCTAGTGTATGGTCTTTTCCTATCATGAAAATTTGGTTTGTAAAATATTTTCAGAGGTTTTTGTTTAGTTTAGGTTGTGCTTGGTTTTGTAGTGGCATGTTTGCAATTGTGTCAATTGGTCCTATGAAAGCGATGTAATCCTAAATAGGGAAAAATTAGGGAATGGTACCTAGGATCTTGGGAAGGACCTATTTTTGGTATAAGGAATTTGTAGAAGTTTTTTGGTTATGATTGGGATCCATCATGTTGGTTTAGGACCTTAAAATGGTCAAAAATGCAAAATTTTAAAAATTGTCGAGCAACTTTTGCAACTTTAAAAAGTTATTCAACAACATTTTTGTCAAAAGATGGAAAAATGACCAAAGTCAATTATGGGTCAATTTAGATAGTTGTAATAGGTCATCCAGACATATTTAAGGGTCTTCAAAACCATGTAATGAGGTTGGTGACCATTTGGCTGAAAAACCTGGAAGGCCGAAAGACTTGAATTGGCATGCCCCGAAGGGGCCAAAAATTTGAAAGGCCGAAAGGCCAAAACATTGATACTTGCCTTAGGTAATTATATTAATTACTGGAGATTTCTTCTTCAAAATTATTAGTGATCCAAGGGGTCAGTCTAGGAAGACTTCTGGGTGTGCAACCCATAGCTTCTGTATGACTTCCTGAACTTCCTCAGTTTATCTTCTTTCTTTTCACCTTGTTGACCTTTCGTTCTTGCTTTTCTTTGAAGGTAGTTAGCTCGGAAGAAAAGAATTGGATCTCCTCTGCATGGTTTTTCATCCTCTTCATCTCTTCTTTTGAATAGAATAATTGTTGTAAGGCTTCTTTGGTCCCTACAATTTCCATAATGTCCTTGAATTGTTTGACCACTTCTTTAGATGGCCGTAAGATATGCTTAGCTTCATCTTGGTACAAATCAAGGCCGATCCTTGTGAAGAAAACATCTATTTTTTCCACCCATTCCAGGACTTCCTAAAGATTCTCCAATATGGAAGCTTCACATTTTTGATAAACGCTAATTATCTTGATTATGTGCTTGATCCAAGTCTCAAAATTGTCTAGATCCTCACCCTCATATATCTTTACCATAATTTGGAAGTGTTGTTTCTCAATGATCTGTAAATCTTGGAGGGTGGCTCACCATTTTCTTGTCTTAGACTCTAGGCCACCCTCATTTGTCATCAAATAAATTAAATTTGTAGATTCTATTAGAATAACCCTATAAGGTTTGAATACCCATTTGATGGCACCTTCCCCGTATTTCTCAAGATCTTCCTTCCAATCTGTAATTTCTTTGAAGAAGGATGGTGTTGAGCCTACCAACAATTCTGGGGTGTTTCTCTTATCTAACATTGTCTGTAATGAGGTCTTTGGCTAGTTGGGGTCAATAGGACCAACCATGTTGTGAATGAATTTATTCAAGGCTTCCTTCTGTTTTGTCAAGGTTTTTACGGTCTCTTCATCCTTACTCATGAAACCTAGAGAATGTTTAAGCCATAAGGCTGCTAGTGTCTTGCTCCCTTCCTTGGTGGGTTCCGCCAAATCTACCTCTTCAAATGTATAGTCTTCTGGAGTTGCTTGCGTTTGAGAGGTGCTAGCGAATGGGACTACAACTTTTGCCTTCTAGCAGCCCTTTATATCTTGAGTGATATAAGACATTGTACGCACTGGTAATATGATTTTCATCTGATGAAAATATTTCCCTAAGGACACTATATCTATAGTTTCCCCTTCATCCTCATCTGTACAAGTTATTATCCTTAACTAGATTTCTTTAGTAAACCATGTAGGCTTACTAGATGCAGTGACTAGCTCATATGGGGTAACCTGAAGAACTGAATATAAACTTTGGGACCCTAGAACCACATTTTTATTTGGCCCTTCTTCCCATTCCTATCTCTATTCCCCTTTATTCATTTCTCCTTGGTGTTCTTCTTCTTTTTCCCTTTCCTCTTCTATCTTGTCTTCTTCTTCCATTGCCTCATCTTGTCTTTCCTGGCCTTTGTCTTCATCTCCTGAGGATATAACCAACACTTCGGTAT
Source organism: Thuja plicata (assembly GCA_018584345.1). Taxonomy (NCBI): domain Eukaryota; kingdom Viridiplantae; phylum Streptophyta; class Pinopsida; order Cupressales; family Cupressaceae; genus Thuja; species Thuja plicata. Next base: position 1,371,520 of record MU227084.1, read on the forward strand.
AGAGACCAGTCATGACCTTCAATGTGGTTTCAAAAGGTGAAACAGACTCTACAGTTAATGTTCCTCCATGGGTCAAGATGTGGCAAGGCAAAGGGCTTGATGATGGTGGAGTAGGTGTTGGGAGATTTTGAATTAGAAGTGGAAGAGTAGTTGGTGGAGTTTGGAGAAATGGTGGTGGAGTAGGAATAAGAGGTGGAATAGTAGTTGGTGGAGAAGGAATGTGAGGGGGCATTGTAATAGTAATGGTCTCTATTGTGGGCTCATTTTTGGTCACCTATTGGGTGGTTGGGGACTCTTGATTCTTGAGCCCTTGATCTGTTTTAGAGCTCTCTCCCATAATAGGTATTTTTGGATTTGGATTGGTAAATTGAGTGGGAAGTGGAGTTAGGGTTACCTATGGTTGAAAAAGAGAAGGACCACCCACCTCATACCCAGTTGCATAACTGATGCAGGACCATCTTGTATCACAAAATAAAAAGGGGGCATGATAACAAAAAAAAAAAGAGGAGAAAAAAAAAAAAAGAAAGAAAAAAAAAAGAGGAGAAAAAAAAAGAAAAAAAAGAAAAAAAAAGAAAGAAAGAAAATTTATTTCATTTTCCAAGGTGCATAGGTGGAATAAAAGAAAATAAATAAATAAATAAATAAAAATAAATCATTTCATTTATCGAGGTTTGTAGGTGGCATTTTAGAAATTTATAGAAAGTTCTTACATTTAATATTTATAGCTAAGTAGTTACACCTTTCTATTTTCTTATTGGCCCACAAATGCAATGTAATTTTATAATTGGCCCACATGGTGGTGCTTAATATTAATTGGGTGGGTATTTAATATTTGTATCAAGGTATTTGCATTTACCTCTTATCCCATATTGGTTGTGTTGTAATCTCTTGGGTGGTAAATGCCTATATAAAGAAGGCATAGGAGAATTCATAAGGAAGCTCTCAAAGTTGTAGAATCTCCTATTGGAGAAAAGCTCTCAAAGTTGTAGAATCTCCTAGTGGAGAAAAAAAGTTCTCAAGTTGTAGGATCTTGTATTGGGGAAGAATCTTTCAATTTGAAGCTCTTGGATTGTAAGCTTTGAGGATGTAAGATCTCTCAAGTTGTAATTATTTTCAAGTATTAATGTATGCTTTGTAAAATATTTTATCTTCTCTTTATCTCCATGTTGTTATATTTTTTGGTATGAGTTGGTAAGGGTGGTGTGTCCCTTCATTAGTGGTATCAGAGCAGTAGTGCCCTTTATCAGTGGTATCAAAGTGGTAGTGCCCTTCATCAGTGGTATCAGAGCAGGAGTTTCTGAGTGTGTAAATAGATCAACGACTGTGAGGTAGTTTGCACCAGGACCTTGGTTTGGGTGAAGTTTTTCCTTAAGAGGATGTGAGTATGGAGAAGAGAAAAAAGAAGATGACTTTTGTGATTAGATAGATTCTTAGAATTCTTAGACTTGAGAAAATTAGAGAGAGATATCAGGAAGAGACAAGAGTTGCAATACTAGATTTGAAGAAGCAAGTGGCTGAATTAAAAGCAGAGCTAAAAAAGAGAAGAGCAATTCAAAGAGTTGATGTCAATTCTTTTGATGAAAGAAAGAAAGAATATACATTGGAGTATCATGCATGTGATACAAAAGAAGAGGTAGAGAAAGAAGATGCAAAGATTCATGAACCTACAATTGAAGAAGATGATTTATTAATGAAGATTACAACAGTTGAGGAAGAGTGGAATACCTTGGTTGAAGGTCAAAGTAGAGAAGTTGTTACATGCCTTGTTGAAGACACAAAAGAAGAAAATAAAGATGAAGATGTGAAATTGGTAAATTTTTATGAATCACGGGATGCTAACTTTGAGATGGAATTGAAATATAATGATGTTGGTTTATATGAGGACTTTTCAAGTGATGTTTGGTATGCAATAGAATATTTGTATGGTGTTCTAGAGTTTATTACAGGTGTATTAGACCCAAGAAGTTTGGAGGAGAATGAGAGTTATAGATTGACGAAGTTGATTGTAGTGGAGTATTGTCGGCAGCATATACTTGTGCCAACTAGGTGTTGGAAAAGAAGAAAAAAGGAAATATATCCGCAACAGATACTTGTTCCAGCAAGGTGTTGGAAGAGAAGAAAAAAAAAAATATCATCAGTAGCTACTTCATTTTGTGAATCTATATCCACAAAATTTTTCTTACCTTGGGTGTCTGATGCAGGAGCATCTTGCATCACAAAATAAAAAGGGGGCATGATAACAAAAAAAAAAAAGACGAAAAAAAAAGGAGAGAAAAAAGAGGAGAAAAAAAAAACAAAAAAAATGAAAGAAAAAAAGTTATTTCATTTTCAAAGTTGCATAGGTGGAATAAAAGAAAATAAATAAATAAAAAGAAATCATTTCATTTATCGAGGTGTGTAGGTGGCATTTTAGAAATTTATAGAAAATTCTTGCATTTAATATTTGTAGCTAGGTAGTTACACCTTTCTATTTTCTTATTGACCCACAAATGCAATGTAATTTTGCAATTTCCCCACATGGTGGTGCTTAATATTAATTGGGTAGGTATTTAATATTTGTATCAAGGTAGTTGCATTTACCTTTTATCCCACATTGGTTGTGTTGTAATCTCTTGGGTGGTAAATTCCTATATAAAGAAGGCATAGGAGCATTCATAAGGAAGCTCTCAAAGTTGTAGAATCTCCTATTCGAGAAAAAAGTTATCAAGTTGTAGGATCTTGTATTGGGGAAAAAGCTCACAAGTTGAAGCTCTTGGATTGTAAGCTTTGAGGATGTAAGATCTCTCAAGTTGTAATTATTTTCAAGTATTAATGTATGCTTTGTAAAAAAATTTATCTTCTCTTTATCTTCATGTTGTTATATTTTTTGGTATGAGTTGGTAAGGGTGGTTTGTCCCTTCATCAGTGGTATCAAAGCAGTAGTGCCCTTCATTAGTGGTATCAGAGTGGTAGTGCCCTTCATCAATAACTTGGCATTTCCTCACCTTGATCTATAAAACCTTCCAGACCCTCAAAGTATGACATTTGGAACTCATCTGATCCTAGAGCATCTAAGGGGTTATCTTTCTCTTTAGGATCCTCTTGGTGTTTCCTAGTAGTCTCATTTTCTCTCCTTTTCTAAGACCTTATCCTTTTGAATAGAGGGACCTCTCCTTCTTCCTCTTCTTGCGGAGCCTCCTATATGGTTTCGAATTGTGGGGACAAAGAATATTTCTTCCTCTTATATGTCTTCTTGCCCTTTCTGGTGGTAAGGGAAGATTGTCCAGAAGTGGAGGGTCCTTCATTCGGCGAAACTAGTGTTGGCCCCATGGGAGGATCTATTTTCCCAATCATTCTTGTCTTAGTATCCTTGGGCCTTGGGTTTAACCCACACTCCACTGCATGTTCATGGAAGTATACCGTGCTTGGCTTCTGTGGTGGTGCCTTCTTGTATTGCAACACTGTAATTTTTTCTCCTTTCTATTTATCTGCTTGCTTGGGGTGGATCCATAAATATTTTTATAGGTATTGGGCTCATCTTGTAGGGCCTCTTAATCCATTCCTCCATTTTTCTCATCACATGCCTTGCTCGGAAATCAATATCATCATTTTCATCCTTATCAACCTTTGCATTCATGATGGGCCTATCATATATCTTGTCATATGTCTAAATGGCATTCAAGACCTTATTTGAATCATGCTCCCAAACTTTTGGGGGAATATGAGTCTTTATGACTTCTTTTTCCAAGGTAAGAGTCGTTCTACAATAATCTTGGATTCTGACCTCATGATCATCTACACAATTCATCTAGTGATCCTTTGAGTGTGGTTTTTGAATGTAGAACTTGCCAATAATGTAGTTGTAAGTGCCTATAGGGTCAAAATGAGGCTGTTACTCTCTTGTAAAGCTATAGGGGACAATCATCCCATTCAAAGGCCAAAGATTTATAGACCTTCATATCCTATAGGATATATGGTCCTAGTGAGATGGGAAAATCCCAACAGTGCTTCTTCTTGTTCTTTATGTGTTCATATGCATCTGCGAGTTGTCGAGTCATCTCCAAAATGATTATCTAGTTGGATGGATATCTGGGAAACTTCTTTGGTTTCAAAGTTGATCCTGCTATCCGAATGTAATTGAAGGTTCTGAATTATATGTAATAGGCCCCTATGGCCCTCACCTTGGTGGCTACTTTTTCTAACATCCTTTTTTGCAAAATCACCCTTAATGGATTAGATAATTGCAAAAATGAAGGCATCATTGACTATCCTATAGTCTATGTTGTCTTCTGACATTTTCCCTTTTTTGTAGTTGGGGGTACATGATGTTAGGCCATGCATTGGGATCATTTAGGTTTCCCCTCTTGATGATTCCTGGGTAATATGCCCATATTTCCAAAATGTACACCATGTAGGTACTAACGTAAATCTTGGGGTTGTGTTTCACTGCCACCAGTTGTTCATCCAACTTGTCACTGATGATGGTCACCCAATTGATCCTATCCCTGTGGCCTTTGATTCTTTCTATCAGGAAAATCATCTAATTCTCTAGTTGGGAGGATTATGGTAATCCATATACTTGGCTTAGCATTATTATGGCTTCCTTGATATCATCCTTCATGTATCCCCTCCTTAAGTCTATCTTGTCTAGCTTATTTTTGGGGAGAGGTTGTTCGAGGTAATCATTATTGACTATCTCATAGGCTTCTTCCCCTTTGTTCCTAAACCAAAAGTTTCCTTTCTCTATGAAAAAGTCATAAAACTTGTCTATGCCTTTGTGGAGGTGGAAAACATCCTCTATGATGTCTGGCCTAATATCCAATACTACTTGGCCCTTTGTATTCTAAACCACCCTTTTGTCAGAGTCATAATGGTTCACCAAGGTCATGATCAGCTCAGGTGAGGTCACGGCCACTGGGTGGGCTACCGCGTTGACCAGTCCTGCTAATACCAGTGAGGTAAAATCCTTTGATCTCTCGACTGGTTGGGCACACCTTGTCAGGAAGTCATCCCAAACTACATTTTTGATATCAGTATCAGTGATTTCAATGTGCTTGTTGCCAATTTTGGAAGGGGAGTGTTACCCTTTTATAGGTACTTCAAGCCTTTTTCTCAAGCATTCCTATAATGAAACATGCAAGTATCAGTATTTTATTTGAAGAAAAACTTAAAGAAAGCTGACTACTCTAAGAAAATAGAGGAAAAAACTCTCTAAGTAGCCACAAATGCATATTTTTGTACTTTCAGCCCTTTTAGGGTTTTGGGCATTGAAAATAGGTTCAAAGGCCAAAAAGGTTGAAAGTGCAAAAAACCACCATTGAATAGCAAGTTTCGTCAGAATTTTTGGCATACGAAAGTCCAAAGGTTTTTGTGGACGCCAAAAATCTGAACAAGTTTATGTACTCTAAAAGTCTGAGATCTCACTAAGGTGGACAATGCTTTTGAGGATTTAGACTTATCGACATTTTGGATCTTTGGGAAGTCTAAAAGGCCAAAAAGGCTGAATCTCTGAAATGGCACTTGGACTCCCAACCCAACCTAGTTTTCATCCTTTCAGAGGATAAAAACCTATGACAAAGGTGACAAAAAGAAAACAAAATCCTAACATAGAAAAGTAGAAAGAAAAAGATCTGACCCGACAATGAGGGACTTCCTTGCTAAAAATTCAAGGTGCCAAAGGCCCTAAAATACTAGGGGAGAGTTAAGTTTGCATGCCCTAGGCTGGACAAGCACCAAGAATGAAAACCCTAAAACTAAACCAAGAATAGGGAAAAAAATATGAGATAGCAAAGAAGGAACCTACCTCGAAGGAGCTAGGAGTGGGGGAGGGTGACACAATGAAGCTTGGAGGTGCAGGGTGATCAGTCTCAGGATCAAGGGCAAAAATGGCAAATTCATGAGCTCTTAAGAATTTGGAGTCAAAAGTGGTGAAGTGAGTTAGATTAGGGCCCTTTTGGCAATTTATAACCCATGGGGCTTATGCCAGCACTTTCAGTGTTTTCAAGGTCTAAAACACTGAAAGTTAGGAGATAGACACCTTCAGCCTTTCGGTGGTTTTAGAGGCCAAAACACCAAAAGGGCCAACTTTTAGCCTTTCGACCATTTTGGTATTTTGGAATACTATGGTCCTCCAAAATTCCAAAAGGGCCGAAAGGCCAAAAAAAAGTTTCTTCTTTGTTTTACCACATTGACACCCTTTCTTCTGAGACTGACCAGGCAAAAAACTCAAGGGGGCAGACAAGACCAAAAAATCCAAAAGACACAAAAGGGGGTCCCCATGGTTAGAGGACCCAAAAATGGGGTGTGTGTTGTGGACCCACAACACTATTGATCCTATCTATGAATATGATACCATCGATCTTGATACTGATTTACCTCATATAATTTCAACTCAATTGATAATTACACCTAGTATCAAGCAACACAATTCTCAAGAGGATCCTTGTTTGGAACTAGCTATTATTCCTACTATGTTGGATATAGTCCCTCTTGCGAGTTGTCCACCTTCCCTAAATTATATAAACTGAGATAGGGAGAGTAGGTGATGCGCTTGATTGACTTATCCTTCATGGTAGCCCCTTTTATGTTTGCTTATTGTATTGTGCTTCTCCCATAATGTGTTTGCTAAATGTTTGTTAGACTCTTTTATATGACCCTTGTTACTTTGTTGGTGCAAAGTGATAAAGGAATCAAACCTATTGTACAATTCCTCTATATGTATCTTTACTCTTCTATATATTGTTTTCATGTTATGTTTTACTTGTGCTATTGTTCATAAATATTTTCCTTGTGTAGTCTGCTTGGATCTATGAAATAGTAGCACTGATTCTTTTTGGTCTCCATGTTGTAGTCCAAAAAAGTTCTTCTTCGTAAATCTTGAGTTTTCTTTCCACCATTGTCATTGTAGTTCTACTTTCTTTGGGGAATGATATGAATTTATTTTCAATAATATCATATCTATATATACATATTATCCTATGATCATACTAACCCAACAGTAGGTAGATCCCTTCTATGTTCTTTGTATGTTTATGTGGTATTTCCCTTTATTTGTCTTTGTTTGGGTGCATCTCGTAGTGGAAACGTAATCACTAGAGTTGTTTATGTTTTCATTAAAGCCATTACTCCTGTTAAAGTGTTAGCAATGACTTTAACATGGGGGCATACACTCTACTCACTTTATGCACATACACACATTCAAAATATTTTCAAAACATAAAATTTTTTCTGTTTATGTATTAAAGACTAATCCTTAAAGCATGGGTTTTTACCTTATAGGATCTCTTGATCCCTCGAGTTTAAATTTATACAGATCTCTTAATCCCTCCAGTTTCAATTTACAATGTTTTGATCCCTTAAGTTCAGAAGGTGTCCTTAAGATCAGATCTCCCTGATGGTTTGACTAGTGATTAGTCACATTCACTAGGTGGTTCAACTCCATCTTTCCAGTTGCACTGTTTCCTTGTGTGGTTCACAATGAGACATAAGTTCTCATTGGGTGAGGTAATCACACCCTCTCTCTTTTTCTCCTTAACTAGTGATGTCTCTCTTATCATGATCTTAGGGTTGATAAATACTTAAGTCCCTGCGGGCTTGAGGATTCCTTTGTCCCTTTTGATTTCAATAATATTATTTGTTCTTTATGATCTCCTTTACCAAGAGTTTGCATTGAGTTCATACTCTTGCTAAAGTGGGGGCTATATGTATTGTCAGAAAATGGAAGAACTTTGATTGTAGACTGATTTAGCCTTTTGAGTAAGTGGTTTGGGGTCATGTCAAGCACCTTGAATGGGTCTCTAACTTGGATGTGGCATTTATCCCCTATTCTTTCCCTGTTCCCACTTTTTGCAGCCTATTTCTTACACTCTAAACTGCAAACTGGGATTTTTCACCTCAGGGTCAAAGTTGACCTTTCTAGGTCAAGGTCAACCTCAACCTTGACCTAGGGAAAGGTCAACCTCAACCTTGACGTAGGTCAAGGTTGACCTTGACCTCGACCTAGGTCAAAATCAACCTTTTTCTTACCTAAGGTCCAGATGTTAGGTTTCCAAGGTTTTCGAATGTCAGGTTTTGGAAAGAATCGATTCCCTCTTCCAAGTCGGTTGTTTTGGTGAAATCTATAGGTGAAGAAGCAAGAAAAATCTAAGACAAATACTTGAAGACTTAAGAGGTGAAATCTACAGGCGAATAAGAAAGATTTGAAGCAAGCCAAGTAGCCATTGAAGCATTCATCTATTCTCAAGCATTCAAGCACCTCTCAAGCACTCAATTCATCAAGGAGATCCATTGGTAGCCATTGAAGGATTCAAGCTCTATGGAGCCCTCTTGTTGAAGATTTCTCCATCCACATTCCTCCAAGCCTCTTCCTTTTTAAAGATCCATTCAAGATTGGTGTTGAATATATACAAGCAATTGATTTGAGACATCCTACATTCTACATTCTACTTTCTACCTCCAATTGGTGCATACATAGTTGTGGATCCACAGATTCAAATCTGCCACAAGGGTTTCCATACAAGAAAGGTGAATTTTTTCATTTTCTTTGTTTTATTTATGCAATTTCAATTATACTTTGAGGCTAATTCCAAAACTGGGGTTTGACCAAGGCAAACCCCTCCCCCCAACACACAATCCATTTTTCTTGTAGGTATAGGTTTGGAACAATGGATCAGAGTGCAGATTCAGATACCCTTTTTAGAAAACTATCGGTATCCAAAAATAAATTTTTTGTCAGAGAATTTGAGGTCTATTCTTCCCTAGGTCAGAATCATAAATTCTAGGTCAATTGTGACATTGACTTCAGGGTCAAAATCGAAACTGTTTCAGATCAGAAAAAAGATTTATGGGTTTGGTTTATTTCTGCATTTCTATTCCATATCTAGTTGCAGATTTTTGAGAAACTTAGTGCAAATCCCCAAAATAAACATTCTTTAGATATGTAACATTTCAAGGTAAGTACTTTTCTCCTATTCATTTCAATGTTTCTAAACCTATCACACATTCTTTTCTATAAAATGAAATTTAAGGTCTTCTTCTTTATTCTTATTTCCAATCGATTGATTCATTTATGCATTGATCCTTCCTTTGGGGTTAATCAATTTGGATCCTTCCTTTGTGTATTTAAGGATAAAAGGAACATCTTATTTATCCCTCACATTTCAATAAACATTCTAATTTCAAATATAACAACATCTATTTCATCTTACATTTTGGCATCATCTCTATTTCTTATGTTACACACACTAACTAACTTTAATCACATGAAACAATATGCAATTAATGAACATAACAAACAACACATGAACACCTATATTTTATACTTGGAATACCCAAACCAAGAAAAACCATGATAAGAACTTTCTCACAAAGAATAATTCACTTATGTATATATTCTAATTACAAAAGATGGTAAAATATCACTGCTCCGAACTTGCAACCAGAGCCTCACTACTAATACAAAAATCAATACAAATAGGAGCTCACTTCTATGGACTAACAAATAGAGGCTCACTACCAAAGTATCAATATACGAAAAAAAACTTGTGCATCCAACACTCACTCTCCTAGGGACAAGTTACATCAAACTCTTAACAAGGATAAAGAGAGATTCTCTTGATAATGGGTAACTAGACATAATAACCCGGCCAAAATAACCCTGGACACAATAACCCAAGGACACAATAAACAAGGGTCACAATAACCCATGGACAAAATAACCCATGGTCAATATAACCCATGGTCACTTTAGATCAAGTTAGTATGCTAAAAAGGGGATTGTGAGGCACCATAGAAGATATTTAGGTCATTTTTAGACCATATATCCATTATATACCCCTAAAATAGCCTTAAAACATATTTAATATGCTCAAATAACTTATAAAATGGTAAATAATTATAGAAATAAAGACAAATTCATGGGAATAAGCTAAATAAGAGTTATTATGAAAAGATATATGTCAAAAGGCATTATGAAGAGGCATTAAGAGGATATATAAAGTGGAAGAATAAAGAGAAATAAAGGAAGGAAGAAGGGGAGAAGAATTAAGAGTGTGTAGAGTGATAAGAAAAAGAGAAATCAAAAAATATTTTTTAATATAATTTTTTGAACATTAAATTAAATTTTCCTAGGGGTTTCTATAAAAGCATACAAAAATAAATTTACTTTTAGGGAATCAAGAAATTCTTCATAATTTTTAATATATACAATGCCTCTTCAATTTTTAACAAGTCAAAAAAATAAGAAATTACTCATTTTAAATGGTTACACATTTTTTCTTCATCAAGAAGGTATCAATAAAATGATATGGCGTTGTGCAGAATATTTTACAAATAAATGTTCAAGTCAGTGCTATACAACAACACAAATAGAATTTGCTAATGTGATTAGTAGTATAGGACATAGTCATGCTCCAAAAATAGAGATGATCACTGTCAAACAGAATTTGAATGAAATAAAATAGAGAAATAAATGGCTAGACACACTACACAACAAAATATCATGAACTTAAAGAAAGACTAAAAAGACTTGTTGATGGTTATGATAATAATAATATTTTAGATTGTATAAGAGACACTACTCATAATTTGATACTTTAATTGAAAATTTGAATAAAAATGTTTTTTAGAAATATACTTGTAATTTATAAATTTTCTTTTCCTTTCTCTATAATCTTATGGGGTTATTTTGTCCATGGGTTATTTTGACTGCGGGTTATTTTGGAATGGGTTATTATGACCCTGGGTTATTTTGTCCTCGAGTTATTCTTTCCAAGGTCATTTTGGCCAGTTTATTATGTCCTGTAATCCTGATAATGTTGTTGATCTACACAAAACTGTCAACCTTAGTACTATACAACTAGTTTTTTTTCTTCTCTACCACTATCACTAAAATATTCTTTGTTGATTACATATCTTAATTGGTGTACATTCCATTCACTTGATTCACACCTTACATTTTTCCAAAGCATAAACTATACTTATATACAAGATACATCATTGGAGGTCACAACAATGTTGTCCATGTCAAACAGATATTACAATTTAAGTTACAAGTCAGCCAAGATAACTAAAAAATGCAATATGGTTTGATACCATAAGCATCCAAACCAAAAATTTGAATGGACCCAATTAGATAATACATAAACATGAAATGCATAGGTCACATATAACACATACCCATCTAAATAATATATAATAATTAAATATATAACATATACATAAATAAAGAAGAATGATCCATTCAAGGAGAGAGAGGGACCATGAACACACTATATATAGCCCAATACCAGGTCCATAATTATGACAATAACTTTTACAACTCAAACATGTAGAAACACACTAGCCAATGAATCACCTAACTTTCCAACTGTATATGGACCTCCACACACCATGGTAAGATCTAGACCCCATGTTAGGAACAATGGAACATTCTAATAGGCCATGTTAAAAGTAGTCACAACACGTTTCAAAATTAGAACAAAAATTGAACAAAATTGCAATGTTGGATGATATTTTTTGGATCATAGAGAACAATTTTTTGATCACAAGAGAATGCCACAACCAGGACCAAAACCTGAATCTATATGGATAAGTATCAACACATATTCAACCCTAATTTCCAGAGCATAAATATTTCAGAAAGAATAATTGGAGCACTATTAACTGCAACTATAAAACTATATTTCTATGTTCACTTAACCAAAGGCATACAGACCACATAGAATTTAAAATGTAAGAGTATAAATTTGGAGAACTATTAAACATCATAAACTCTATTTTTCTATTCACTGAACCATAGACATAGATAGACCACATATACTCCTGGATATAAGAATATAACACTCGAGCACTATTAAACATCATCTTTACATGGTCATAAGAAACAAATTTTTCTTCTGCTATTATGAATTTAGACAAACTTGTCTTTGCTTTCTCTATAGGTTTAGTATACAAACTTACTTGATTAAGTATTTCATATTTTTGAACCATAGTGTTTGAGAAACAACCTGGCCAAAATAACCCAGACATAATAACCCGGCCAAAATAACCCTAGACAAAATAACCCAGCCATAATAACCCGAGGACAAAATAACCCACGGTCATAATAACCCAATCCAAAATAACCTAGAGTCAAAATAACCCATGGACAAAATAACCCCATAAGATTATAGAGAAAGGA
>MU227084.1:1384861-1397549 GCA_018584345.1 Thuja plicata
ATTAGAACATGTAGTAGAAATGACATTTCTTGTAGAGTCTTGAGTCAAGCATGCCATGTCTTTCATTTCATTCAACTTCTGTTTGACAATGATCATCTCAATTTTTGGAGCATGATTATGTCCTATATTGCTAATCACATCACCAGATTTTGTTTGTGTTGTAGTATAGCACCGACTTGAACATTTATTTGTAAAATATTCTACACAATGCCAGATCATTTTATTGACACCTTCTCGATGAAGTAAAAATGTGTAACCATTTAAAATAAGTAATTTCTTATTTTTTTGACTTGTTAAAAATTGAAGAGGCATTGTATATATTAAAAATTATGAAGAATTTCTTGATTCTCTAAAAGTATATTTATTTTTTGTATATTTTATAGAAACCCCTAGAAAAATTTAATATAATGTTTAAAAAATATCTTTTTTTGTGAATTTTGATTTCTCTTTTTCTTATCACTCTACACACTCTTCATTCTTCTCCCCTTCTTCCTTCCTTTATTCTCTAAGCTCTTAATTCAACCACTTTATATATCCTCTTAATGCCTCTTCATAATGACTTTTGACTTACATCTTTTCATAATAACTCTTATTTAGCTTATTCCCACGAATTTGTCTTTATTTCTATAATTATTTACTATTTTATAAGTTATTTAAGCATATTAAAGATGTTTTAAGGCTATTTTAGGTGTATATAATGGATATATGGTCTAAAAATGACCTAAATATCCTCTATGGTGCCTTACAATCCCTTTTTAAGCATACTAACTTGATCTAGAATGACCATGGGTTATTTTGACCATGGGTTATTATGACCCTGGGTTATTATGTCCTTGGGTTATTATGGAAGGGTTATTGTGTCCAGGGTTATTTTGGCCGGGTTATTATGTCCGGTTACCACCACAAACACCTTTGGAACATAATGTTTGACATCAATGATAAACATAAAGTTTCTGCATTAGTATGCAATGAGAAAATAAGTTATTCAAACCATCAGTTACACTACACCAAAATTCAGGTTTTCAGTTCAAACCAAAAATGCTAAGAAAAGAGAAAACTGATGACACAGTTTTGCGGTGTAAACTCAAAGTGCAAACCAAAGATGAAAAAGAGGAACCTGAAAGGACTAAATTGAAAGTGGAACCTGATGAGTAGATATAGTCAAAATTGAGACACCAGAAAAAGAGAAACCCAACAGAAAGTTCAACTAGGAACACCGAAAGATAGTCAAACTGACATCAAAGAAAATTGAGCATCAGACACAAAAATTCAATTACATCTCGGAAAAAGTGGATCTGACTTCCATGTTAGATAAAACAATTGTATTCTATTTATAGAGTCTTGATTTGTTTTAAAACCATTACTTAAGGGACAAGCAACATTATTGTAATTCTTTTAATTAGTCTAATTGATTAAGAACATGTAGACTAGGAGATCAAGGTCAAGTTGTAAACCTTTGATCATAGAGTTAGTTTTGTTAGACGTGAAACTACATTAGGCCAATCTATCTTATAAATATATATTTTAATCATTATTTATGATGGATGAGAGGATGAATGTAGCCAACAAGCACATCCATGGATCAGACTAAGAGTTTCAAGAAGTAGAACAACAAAAGATGAAATTTGTTATCAAGAACCAAGAATAGAGGCTACCGAGCAACAAAGGTATTAATCAATCACAATAGGTGATACATTTATACATGTGAATTGTAATGGATCTATAATCAATGATTGTTAGATTGCATACACTCAGGTCAATGAGTATTTTTGTCTGCATTCTAACAAGTGTAGAAAATAGAAGAAATCCTTTCAAGGAATGTGGATTTAACAATCCTATTGTAAATCTCTTAACTGAGTGCACACTAAATAGTGTTGCTAAAGATTTTAATAGAGTAGACCTTAAAAAGTATCCAAGGATACTCCTAATAGAGTAGATCATCAGAAGTGATCAAATTGTAAGCCTTAACCGTCCCCTTCCAATCTGCAGATAGTGAAGTTTTTGTGGGTGCCATCCCCACCGCATTTTTTACCTTCTAAAAGGGGTTTTCTGCATTACCATATCTTGTATTATGAGTCAATTACTTTCTATGAATGTTTACATGTTTGATTAAGTTAAAAAATTGATATATCTTACACAAAGATGGTATAGAACAGATGGTTGGCTACACAATTGATTACACAATGGATAAAGGTTAAAAGAGATAAAAGTTTTAGAGGTATTGATTCACCCCTCCCCTCTCAGTACACACTTCCAATTATTTCCAATAATTGGTATAAGAGCTACAACTCTTATTTGAAAATATCATACAATGGCGAAGTACAAACTTGACAAAAGTATGGAGAATCAGAAGCTAGAAATTCAGATCTTCGATGAGTAGTATAAAGAAGCTAGAATCAAGATAAGATAGCCGTTAGATGAAAGAAAGACTATGGAATCTCGCTGCAGTGAAATAAATTACCTCGAAGAAGAGATACTAGATCTATTTGATTCTTCAGGTTCTACTACAAGAAAAGCATTAGATACATGAGAGGAAAGCATCACAAGCTTCAATGAAATCAATCAACATCTAGTTGGACAAATGAAATCTCTACAAATTGGTCAAGAGACACAGATGGTAAGTGTTGGTTGTATTTCCTATTTTGGTGTTTACCCTGAAATTTTTTGAAGTGTTTGTCATTCTTTTTCTCAGAAGGTCAAAATTCATATTGGAAGTTGTTTTCATACTTCTGCAAGTATTTCTCTAGCCTTAAATCTCTTCAAAAAGGTCAAAAACCCCTAAACCCTTAGGTCATTTTCATTCAAAATGCATTAATCCCTAAATTTCTTAAGATGGTTCTATTTTTACGTTACCTTTTTCATGACTTAAGTTGAGTATTATGTGCATGTGCTTATTTCTCAGTCGCCAAGTCTCAAAAGAAAAATTGAATATTCTTTATGATTTGGAGACTTAGCGAAAAGCCTTGGTCACGTAGTCTCTTAATAAAATGGAATATGCCAAAATGGCTCTGAGATTTAATGTGGACCGTAGATTTTAATTTATGATCTGACAACAGTCGTATTGTCTCCTAATCAAAGCATAGTTAGTCATTTTTTCTGGTGACTTTGAGACTACATAGTCACGTTGTCTCCTGATGAAACTCATGGTTATGAATTAAGTTCATAAGTTAAAGTTTTACTGTTGTTGGCAAGTCTTGTGATCAAAATTGAGTTAAGTGAATGAACTGGAGATTTGATGAAAACCATTGATTAGAATTTTTATCTAACGGTTGTCGGGAGGTCTCCTGATTATAATTATGGTTCAAAAATTATCATGTGACAAGGAGATTCAATGGTCACAAAATCTATAAATAAACTAGGGGTTAGATGCTAGATTAAATAAAGACATTGTCACCAAGTCTCTAGATGAAAGATGGGTTAAATTAATGATCAAGAGATTCAACGAAAACCATTACATGGGGATATGATCTGATGATAGTTGCATGGTCTCTTGATAAGATTGAAAAGTCAAAAGGTATTAAGCGATTAAGAGACAAGAGGAAAAAATGGGACACGTGTTTAGTTTTCGCTAAGTCTCATGAAGAATTAGGGTTTGTAATGAAGGTTACAAGACTTAGTAACAACCATCAAATGTTGAGAAAAGTGAGATCAACGATTGTCGCGTTCTCTGCAGATGCAAATTTAAAAGATAATGTAAATCACGCGATTCATAGACCAATGTGTTTAGTCATGTTTTCTCTGGATTAAACATGAGTTAATTAAATGATCAAGCAACATAGATATTTCAGAGTCGCTGAGTCTCCAGATGCAACCCAAGGTAGAGAACAGTTAGAAAGAGTGCTTTGTCATGATGTCTCCATAAGATGAAGCAGTTAAGTTAAAACATTAAGTGACATCATGACAATGATTGATTTAATAATTGATCCTACGATAGTCGCTAAGTCTCTTGAGGATACTACGGTTAATAAAATCATCATGTGACAAGGAGACCACTCAGTTATTAGGTTGCTAGATGTTAACTGGAGTAAAATAAATATTTTTCTACAAGGCTATCATGGATAGTTGCTGACCAATCACATTTTAAAGATTTGATAGATGGAAAATGTAGCTATAATATGAGTAAATGTGGCCAATCAGATTTGATTTTAATCTCATTTTGAAATTTATAAGGCTTTATATTCAAAAACACTCATCAAAAAATTAATTGTCTGACAATTTGAATGCCACGGCTAGAACTAGAAATTGATGCCACAGTATGTGAAACTAATGATAGAAGTGACTGAATTCTAAGTTCACCAAGATTGAAGAGACATCTGCATTGAATTCTAAGTTTATAAGTATACTTGTCTGTTTTCATTATATTTTACCAGTTTCCAATTTATTAGAGAGAAGAGCTTATAGAGTTTTGTATTTTCTGAGAACACTTGATTTTCTAGCAGCCAGTGAACTAAAGAGGTGATTTAGTAATTTAGAATTTGACAGAGAGTGCAATTTGTTGTATATTTAGAGTTTAGAATTCAGAATTGCAGAGTTTTTAACAGTTGGCAGTTAGGGTTTTCAACTATATTTGTTTCAATATTGGTGATAAAGGTTGAGAATAGAACAAAAAAGAAATATGAGCCAAGCATAAAGTATGGCATCCACTAGTGGAAGGAGTGATGATGTTGATGATGAATCAAAGGGAAAAATAAATTATTTAGATGAGTTTCTCACATTACTACCAGGATCAAGCCAAAATAGAAAGGTAAGTGATGATACCTTGGTTGATGAATTGTATTTTGTAAGGGATGCTAAAACCATAGGCTCTTTAGGATATTCTTTATTCAATTAATTCTTGAATAATAGTGATATTCCCATGACAATCTCAAATCCTTGGACTTGTGGCTTGCTAAGTTAATCTTTCCAGGCATCTTTGTAGATGTGGACTTTATCTTAGAGTTGGCTAGTAGGTATGATCCCCTAACTAAGACCATCAAGAGGGATGATAATAAACCTTTCCTTACATTAGACCAAAACACATTCATGAAGGCCTTTAATGTTTATTACCCCATGGCCACTGAGATAAATTTGAAAAGCCTAGAGAATAAGTATACTAGGGAGTCTGGCATTGCTTCCAAATTGATTAAAGACTACCATATTCCCAAGAAAATGAAATTCTATACAATACCCCTACCAGAAGCAGCCCCATATTTTTATAAAGACATGAATTTTTATATCAAATGCATAGCATATGCATTACAGAGAGTTCGTGGAAAGGATGCTGGAGCTAAGAGAATCACCTCAAACATTTTGATGATGGTATTCGATATGTAGATCCTCCATACCACTTCTAATTATGATTAAATTTAGTATATGATAGACCAAATGCATCAGGGTTTTATGGATATACAAGCTAAGAAAGCTCACCCAAGGTTTATGCATTACTCAGTCTTGATGCATCTGATCCTTTACTATAATTTCCCAATATTGAACTGCCAGTTCCTTCAACCACGTAGGTTCCATTAAGGTTAGGCCAACCCTGTTTAGTTTTGGATTAGGGTATGGAATTACACCTCTAGAGAGAAGGAGTTTTGTGCCTTCGAGAATTGGATAATTTATCCAATCCTTAAATGCTTAGGTGTTGACAAAACCGGATTGCCTATTAAGGTAATTTAAATATTAAGCCCATGCCAATATCTTGATAAATGGCTAGGAGACCGTAATTGGGGAGACTTTTATTATGAAAATAACTTCACACTAATGAGGGTTTATGGTTTCCCCCACCCTCCACACATTTTTCAATTTTATGTACCACACAGGATAGCCACAGTGGAGTTCATCGGGTAGCTCATTTTGGTTTATAAAGAGCACTTAGCCCCACACAAGAAGGGTACTTTTACCCCTAGCCAATTTAGGATCTATAATTTTACTATTGGGAAGAAGGCTATAGACCCTATAAACACTTGGATGAACTATTACAGGATGAATGTTGACTTGCATAGATTTGTTGATACAAACGGTTTTATTCTCAGTGTTACAAAATTATTGACACCAACTATCCCCTTCACAAAGGTGCATGAGGAATATATGGAGGAGGATTTAATAAGAAAAAAATTAGATGATGAAGAGGTGGATAGGAAAGAAATTAAATTCAATGAACTTATGGACCTGGAGAGGTAGGTAAAGAGAAAGGGGATGAAGTTTGAGGGTTTCTACCCTAAAATGTCTTATCTAAAAAGGCTGGATGCAATGATTGAAAACCATACTCTTTTGTGTAATCAGTTAGAGGAAGCACTAGTGGTACCAGAAAAGGGCCACAGTGAGAATTTAGAATCAAAATATGATGATGACAGTGATCAAGGTTGTCCTTCTCCCAATGCCTATCCAAATTATCAAGCAGTTCCATTATGACAGGTAGTAGAAGGGGAAGACATCATTGACCTAACATAGGTCCCTAAAAAGGAAGTGACAAATGAGCCCCCACCAAAGAAACACAAGATAGAAATATGAGAGTCTTCTAGGAGGAAGAGGATAGATAATATTGGAGCCCTAATAACTAGAGATAGACCCTATGATCATTTATCAAGAAAACAGATTAAGGTAGGGAAGAAGATCCAAAAGGATACAGGAGAAGAGGAAGAATTGCCTCTGAAATCATGTACAGATGAGAGGTTGTTGCATCAAGAGGAATTCCTCAAGGATGAAAACTTTATAAAAACAAGAGAATTCAAGGATTTCCTCATTTGGAATAAGAAGCAATAGATTGGGAAGCAGTTGCAATTGGCAGGTGGTAATCCTATTATTGAGGAAGCCTTACAAACCTTGTACGATTATGATCCTGAATCTGAGGAGATTACACCTGAACATGAAAGAAAATTAGTCAAGGCCAGTGGGATACTGTTTGTATATGACTGGGACTTGTCCTTAGCATTCATAATAGATCAAATAAGAAGAAAACTTGACATCAAATTATCATCAACAACTCAGGTTAGAGACATGATTAGAGGGTTTGGGTATAACCCTAAATCTTAGGCACTTGCAATGTGGAGCTTGGCTCCTAAAGATCAAAAGTCATCTATTCTAAACATTCAAGAAAAGATGGAAGGGAATACAATTATATGAACATTATATAATATAGAGGATATGGAAATAGCACAAGTAATGAATCATTTTTCTCATCTAAATGAGGCAAAGACAACCCAACTATCAGACAAAATTGCAGAAACTCACTAGTGACACTAGTGATATTGTTAAGAATAGGGAGCTAGCATTAATAAAAATTAATGAAAAGAAGAAGCACATATATGAGATTACTAAAAAATTTCTATATATAACAGAGCCCACCCCGGTTGAGCCCAAAGAGGTCATGGATGTTGAGATCCAAACAGAAGATATAGTGGATATATTTGTTGAAATAGAGCAGGGAGTTATAGAGCATAACAATGTGATTTTGGAAGCATTAGCTTCAATTTTGCAGCATAGGGTAGATAGAATCAAAGACAAGATTGATGTAGTGTATGGGGGCTTATGGCAGTTTCCCAGGCCTACAAGCAGAAGTGGCTAACTTTTTGACAATTTTGAATCCTTATTTTGCAACTTGGTCTAGAAGAGATTCTCTTTTTGAGAGATTAGCATCAGTACAACCATTAAGATTAGATATGCCAGAAATAGTAACCATGGTTGGTATAGAGATAGAGTAGATTAGGGCCACTTTATCCTTTTTCAAAGGAAAGGCCAATCAAATTGATGCAAATTTAAATATGTTTGGAGTAAGTTATAGTAGGTTTGTACCTCCAATTAGGGTCGAGGATGATCAAATTAAACCATTAGGGTTATGGATATCAAAGTTTAATAGTGTACTCCCCAATAAAGACATTTATGTATTTGATTAGGGAGAATTAGATATGGAGAGGTTCAACCAAATTTTGGATGAGGCAATAAAGGAAGAAACAGACTACAATAAATTCATTTAAGATGTTAAAAGCATAACAGATGCTAGGTGGAAAAGGCAGAAGATTCAACTAGAGAATATTCAAAATTTTGAGCGGCCTAAGAAAGAGGATGTGAAAACATGAGACATTATGACAAATCCCAAGAAGAAGAATCTTGTCATAGTTGATTTAGATGTTATGGATGAACAATAAAGGACACGTGGCACCTGATCTATGATCACATGAAGGTTAGTATTCTTGAAAAGATTAGTGTAAGTTAGCCTGTATTGGTGGTCACTAGATCTTGTTACAACTATCAGATACTATCCTGAATACATGCCAACAAAGGTGCCAACATTCACAAAAGGACAAAGTACACAATTAGATTTCATTCTTCAGTTTTGTCTTCCCACTACTTGGAATTTTCTTGTCTTTTGTCTTTTTCTAAATTTGTTAGGGTTAGGTCTCCAAATCATTTGAAGCTTGTTGCATCCTTGTTTTAAGGATTCCAAGATGATTTGACACTATATATATGTAATCATAACATTATTTTTAGGAGAGGGAGTTGGAAGATTTAATAGAATTACAAGGTAGACTAAAGTTTGTGTCTAAGCCTTTGTACTATTTGTCTATCTAAATGCATCTGAAGCTTTGAGACATTAATATAAATATTTTGCAATCTCTATTCTGCATCTAAATTGTCTCTTTACATTTCTGTTATTGTTCTTGTGTTTTTATCTGTAAGGCATTTAAACATACTGATCACAAGGTGGTTGTGCAGTTATTTGTAAGATCCTTCAAGGAAGGATTAAATTTTTTCAAGTAACCCTAGGGAACATGACATTAGTTTAAGGATTGGATGATAAAGTTGTAGGGAGAGGATAGTTTATAAGGTACTCAATCTTTGTTGCAAATATTTTTTTGATCAACTTAATGTGGATTCTTACAAGATATTGACTCATAGCCCAGGGATTAGGCACTGGTTTAGTGTTCGCTAAGTAATTGATTCACAATCCAATATTTTCAAATTACTTAATCATTTACACTAGAGAATAGATAATTCCATTCAAGTAATTGTATCAAGATATACAATTCATTTTACTGATCCTTTTGAGAGAGGATTAAATAGGTTTCCCCTCCTAAGTTCTGAGAACTAAAAAAGGAAGAAGGATGAATGTCCTTAAATCACTACTATTTCTTGTTATCATATCAATAGTTTTTATGGTCAAACTCTGTGTTAAGTTGTTTTTCAGTTTTATGTAGAGTAATTTATAAGGTAATACAATAAAAAAAGAAGCAAATTAGTATCCACATATACTAATATTATAAGACAACAATCTTATATAGGTAATACCTACCTGGGTGTTGTGGAACCTAAAAAGAAGGAGGTGATAATAGTTTCCCTAGAAATTATCATAAATCCTCATCAATTGGAGTTTTTTCTTGCTTGAGTCATTAGATATTGGGAGTCATAGATTTAATCAAGTATTCAAGTATTTTTTGAAGGTTCAGCAAGAAAAAACCCTAACAAATTGGTGAATCTAGTGGGGATAGAGATTGTAAAGTCTTGTTGAAGTATTCAGAAATATCTGGTGTTCTAAAGTTTAAAATTTTTCATTGCAGTTGAGCTAGCCCATCTAAGTCGCCTAACAAATTGGTGACACTCCTGGGGAATTTGAGTAAAATTTGAAAAAGAAGCCTATAATGTATGCTTGAGCTCCAAGAGATACATTAATTTTATATTTATTATTGCATAAGTCATTCTAATAGTATTCATTATCCCTAAGTGTGGGTGGCGACTCCAAAAGTGAAATCTCTATGATTAGTTTCAAGTAGTATATCTTTTAGTATGAATAATAGGTCTAGAATGAGAAATAATCCAGAAATTGCATGAGATGGTGGAATCCCATCATCCTCAAAAATGGAGATGTCTTGGAGGAAGAAAAGAAACCAAGTCAATATAGATGAAACTCCTCCAAGAGGAAAAGAAAGTAATACTAGGAAAGAGGAAGGTAGTAATTAGTCTAATCATGATGGCAATACTTCAAAATACAAAGAAGCTATAGAAAGAGGATTAGAAACACTTGCAACTACCTCCACTTCAAGTGAAAGAGAAGGGACAGATGCTATAAGTTCATAATTTGAGGAAATCCCTTCTAATGAGCTTGATGAGGAAGAATGACTCATCATGAAACATCTTGCCCTTATTCGGTAGATGAAAAGAGAAAAAGATTTTAGAAAGAAAAAGCATAAGCATAAGGATGTTGACAAAATTAAAAGAAGACCCTCAAGACATAAAATTACAAAAATACAAAGAGGTTTCAAAAGGACCAAAAAATACCTAATGCTCATAGAGCTTCTAGTTCACAAAATGTTAAAGACAAAGGTAAACAAAAAGTCACTGAAAGCAAACCTGAAGAACCTAAAGTTCAGAAGCCCTTAACAGAACATATGTTCAAATTGGATATTGATCTTGAGAGACTAATGATAGAAAAAGAAACCATGGAAAATATGTTAGAAAAGGCTCAGATGGAAGCTATAATAATGGAAATGAAAAAGAAAATAGATTTTTTGCATTATTCCAAATATTCTTATGTTGGAACTGAGAACACAACATCTTCCAAAACAAAAGATAATACTTTCAAGGAGACTGATAATTTCCAAAGAAAACTATTGAATCTGGAAAGGTATAAGAAATTTAATTTCATTGGCATTCCTAGATACCCAAATGCATTTCCAAAAGATGTAGGTGATGTGGGAGAAAAGCTCCCAAAATTTGTAGGTAATAATGTCATCTCTTGTGAAGAACACTTAAGAAAATTCATTGATTTTGTTGATGATTTGAATATTACTCATGAAGATGTGTTGATGAAGCTTTGGTTTAGTCTCTAGTAGAGGATGCTAGAGAATGGTTTAGAAGTCTTTCTAATGGCTCTGCTGCTTCTATGGATGAATTAATTGAGTTATTTAAAGATCAATATGGTGATAAGACAAATAAAGGGTTCTTACTGAATGAGTTTAATAACATCAAAAAGAACTATAATGAAGAGGTCACCGAGTGCAATACCAAATTCCAAAGAGGAATGCATAAATTGTTTCATAAAATAAAGTTGGATGAAGAGGTATGTCTAGAAACCTATTTAAATGATTTTGATTCAAAAATGGGCTATGCTATTAGGGATAAGAATCATAGAACCCTCACTGATGCTTACAAGATAGAAGTAAATATTGAGATGACTAGAAGAGTCTCTGGTAAATTGAATAGAAGAGATGATGCGAGGTTTAGTAGGTGTAACATAAAGGAACATGAATATAGAGAGTATAGGACTCCTCAAAATAATCGGCCATCCTATAACATCACTTATAATGCTCATAATAGAATGCAAAATCATCCTTATGGAACTCAATTTAAGGATGCGAAGCCTATTGACCCACCTAGAAAATAAAAACTTGAAAATAAAACTCCAAACCCTCTGCATAAAAATACTATCCATTTATGCAATGATGATTTCTAGTGTGAGGTTTGTGAAGCCCCACACAATCTTGATTTTTGCATTGTTTACTTGATTTGAAAGAAAATAAAGAACAAGACAATGATGAAAGTGAACAATGTGATTACAATATGACAAATGCATATTCATGTCATGATATAGATTCAGATAATGAAATTGAAAATCATGATTCATATGGTTCACAAGGGAATGTAGAGAATCATCATCAACAAACTTTGTCAGACAGTGAAGTGGAAGAAATATATGACCATGTAAGATGTTATGCACAAAATAATCAGGACATTCCATTGGTCAGAAAAGCTTCAGATGAAGAAAAAGCAAGAATTACTGCACATTTGGTGAACAAAGCTAGAAGCCACTATCATTTAAGGAATATAACAATTGGTGGAACTAGTAGTTAGCCTGCTAGTATCTTTATAAAAGAAAATAAAATAGATACCAAGTATGTACAAAAGAAAGATGGACCTGGGGAAAATGCAAATAAACCTAAGGTTAAGATTATAACTAAAACCATAGAGCCTATTGTTGTACAAGAAGGAAAAGCAAAGGTACAAGAAACAAGTAATTCTTCTCTTAAGATAGAAAACAAAGAATCTAAGAAAGAAGAACCAAATCTGAACATACAAATTGAGAAAAATAACATTACAGTTGAAAAACCAAAGTCCTCAGATATGAAGTATACTTCAGTAGACATGGGCCACTGTTTGTCTCAAATGACTGTAAAGTTCCATTTTTAGAGATGATGACAATCAAGGAGCATAAGGAAAAGGTTCTATCACTATTAAACAATGTGCCTACAGTGAAAATTCAAAATCTAGAAAATTTTGATAGGAGATCAAGTAACAAAGGGAAGAAAGCTAAAGTAATGATTTCTGAGATTCCTCAGATTTTCTTAAACAGAAATACTTCTCCTAAGGTTGTGGACCCATTTTTTTCTAACACTGGTAATTAATGGAAGGATGCTTAAAAATTGTATGATTGATTTAGGAGCATCAAACACTGTCATGCTAGTAGAAATCATGAATTCAATGGCATTACAAGTGGACACTCCTCATGGGAGATGTCAAGCAATGGATTCTAGAGAATTCCCTGTTATTGGTAGTATTGAAGCCATGCCTTATAAATTAGCAGTACGTCCAGATATGATTTTAACTATGAATGTTCTTGTTGTTGACATACCACCACATTATGGGATGTTGTTGTCTAGAAAGTGGAGTGCTTCAATGGGAGGTAGCATACAAAGTGATTTATCATATGCTACTTTTA
>MU227084.1:1400365-1426693 GCA_018584345.1 Thuja plicata
TTTTTTTAGAATTCGCATGGTGGTATTCTATTTTTAGAAATTATATTTTCAAAAAATAAAATAATTTTTTTTTTTTAAGAATTTGCATGGTGGTATTCTATTTTTAGAAATTATATTTTCAAAAAAAAAAAAAACTTGCAATTATATTTAGTTTTTTAGTAATTATTAAATAGATTAATTTATATAAGGTGGATTTTATAAATTAATCTGTAAAGGCTTATGTGTATTTTCTTTTGAAAATTAAATTATATTGTGTTAGTAATTTATCAGATAAACTAATTTGAATAGTGTTATCTATAAATGAGTTTATCATTGATTATTGTTGTCTTTCTAGAATTGTCTTTACCATGTCAGGATGTGTTTTTCTGAATGAATGTTAAAGGATTATGTGCTTCTCTTCTATATGAATTGTTGTGTGTCGATTGTCTGTTGGGGATTAGTTGGCTATCAGCAGGTGAATCCAGAGGTTTTTGGGGTTTTAGTTATGTGATATTTTGTATGTTTCAGTGCATGATCATGATATTATCAATTTTGGGTCTTGATCTTTTTACCCAACCTGAGTTGTCTCAACTAGTCCTGTGTGATCATGTGATGTTACCTGTATGTGGTATTGGTTAATTGAAAACCAATCATTCTTGTGTGGGCAAGAACCAAATGTTAGAGTTTTGATCTTGTTTTGATATTCTTTATGATTCTCTAGGGGTGTACCCCTATATGAGTAGGAATCAAAGATGAGGTTTGTGATTTACCTTTGTGATGTTCTTTTGTGAACTTAGGGTAGGTTACCTAGTTGTATAGTAAGAGGTGGCTTGCAATAAGTACCAGAGCCCACAAGTAGTTGCTAGGATTTTCTTATTATAAGTAGTGGTAACAAGCGATAACATAATTAATCTAATTAGGCTGACCTAGTATTAAACTAATAAGATTAACGCCTCACCCATGCTTGAGCGCTAATATAGGCTAAGATGGAGGATGAGTAGATGCTTCCCCCCCTTTTCAGGTGCAGGTTTGGGAATCATTAGTGATCTTATCTATATGAAAGGTCATTGATGTCGTGTATAGTCACTTGGGTGCCGGAATCCATTAATGGATTGCTAGGGCTGAACTCAAGGATGCGACGTACATGATGACACCTTCCTATATACGGCTTGGGTTATCCTATGTGTGTCAGTACCTTTGGTGTTGTTTAGTGTTCCTTGTTTTGGATTAGGGTGCTTATAAGATCTTCCTATGCATGGTGTATGAGGTCATGTTTACCTTATTTGTATTCTTGTTATATACCCCGTGTGTGTGGGCCTTTGGATCAGAGCCAATCTGAAAAAATTTTAAGTGAGATGCATGCAGGGGAGTGCGAAGCTCATTTTTCTGCCAAAACCACTGCCCATGAGATTTTAAGGGATGGATACTATTGGCCTTGTTTATTTAAAGATACATATGCATATGTCAGAAAATGTGAACCTTGTCAGCGATTCTCAAATAAGCTCAGATTTTCAGGAGCCCTATTGTTGAACCCAGTAAGTACTCAAGCCCCTTTTTCTATGTGGGGAATTGATTTCATTGGTGAATTTGCAAAAAAATCTAGTGGAGGGCACAGTTGGATACTAGTGGCCACTAATTATTTTACTAAATGGATTGAAGCCATTCCTACAAAAAAGGCAACAAGTAAGGTAGTCACTAAATTTTTGATGGAGAAAATTCTGACTAGATTTGGTATACCTTAAAAGTTAGTAATGGATAATGCTATGTGCTTTAGATCAAAATAAATAATAAAATTCTATGAGAAATATGGGATCATAATGTCATATTCATCCCCATATCATCCTCAAGAAAATGGCCAGGTAGAATCCAGTAATAAAAACATTTTGAAGATTTTAAAGAAAAATCTAGAAAACAACAAGAGAGCCTAGCATACAAAGTTGAGATTAGCCCTATGGGCTGATAGAATAACAGTTCAAAAGGCTATTGGTAGGTCACCATTTGAGTTAGTATATGGTCTGTAGGCTAGGATGCCTATAAATAATCTGCTACCTATATACAAGTTCATACAAGAAGAGGAGTTAGAAGTCTCAGATCTAATGAGAGACAGAATATTACAACTGACTGAACGTGATGAGATTAGAAGAGAAGGACAAAGAGAAAACATAAAAATGCAAAAAAAGATGAAGTATTTGTTTGATAAAAGATAAAGTTGTAGAAAATTTATATCTCGTGACCTAGTTCTTTAGTGGAATGTAAGATCAGAAGAAAAAGGTAAGTATAAAAAGTTTGACTCTTTATGGCTTGGTACTTTTATTATTTCTCAAAGTTATGGTGAAAATTTTGAGCTGCCAGTGCATGGGAAATTTATAAAGCCTTTATTCAACTAAAAAATAAAGTTTTTTGCACAAGTAAATATGTATTTTACTATGTATAGTTCCTTTTTGTTGTGTGTTTTCCTACAGCAGTAGTTTAGTCTGCGTCAAATAAGAGGTCTGCAATGAGAGATTTTGAGATTCTTGTCATAAACTTGTGTTTAGCCATCCTCGGATAGAGCCGCTGTTGGTTGTATTTTCTATTTTGGTGTTTACCCTAAAATTTTTTGAAGTGTTTGTCATTGTTTTTCTCAAAATGTCAAAATTCATATTGGAAGTTGTTTTCATACTTCTGCAAGTATTTCTCTAGCCTTAAATCTCTTCAAAAAGGTCAAAAAACCCTAAACCCTTAGGTCATTTTCATTCAAAATGCATTAAGCCCTAAATTTCCTAAGATGGTTCTATTTTTATGTTACCTTTTTCATAACTTAAGTTGAGTATTGTGTGCATGTGCTTATTTCTCAATCGCCAAGGCTCAAAATAAAAACTGAATATTATTTATGATTTGGAGACTTAGTGAAAATCCTTTGTCACGTAGTCTCTTGATAAAATGGAATATACCAAAATGGTTTTGAGATTTAATGCGGACCATTGATTTTAAGTTATGATCTGATGACAGTCACATTATCTCCTAATCAAAGTAGAGTTAATCATTTTGTTTGGCGACTTTAAGACTATATAGTCATGTTGTCTGCTGATGAAACTCATGGTTATGAATTAAGTTCATAATTTAAAGTTTTACTATTTTCGCCAAGTCTCATGATCAAAAGTTAGTTAAGTGAAAGAACTAGAGATTTGAAGACAACCATTGATTAGAGTTTTTATCTAACGGTAGTCAGGAGGTCTCCTGATTATAACTATGGTTCAAAAATTATCATGCGATAAGGAGATTCAATGGTCGCTAAATCTCTGAATAAACTAGGAGTCAGATGTCAAATTAAATAAAGACATTGTTGGTAGTTCTCCAGATGAAAGATGGGTTAACTTAATGATCAAGATATTTAGCAACGACCATTAGACAGGGATATGATCTGACGGTAGTCGCGTGGTCACTTGATAAGATTGAAAAGTAAAAAGGTATTAAGTGATTAAGAGACAAGAGGTAAAAATGGGACACATGTTCAGTTGTCGCTAAGTCTCATGAAGAATTAGGGTTTTTAATGAAGGTTACGAGACTTAGCAACAACCGTCAAATGCTGAGAAAAGTAAGATCAATGGTGGTTGCATTGTCTCCATATGTAAATTTAAAAGATAATGTAAATCATGCGATTAAGAGACCAATGTGTTTAGTCGCGTTATTTTTGGATTAAACATGAGTTAAGTAAATGATCAGGTGATATAGAGATTTCACAGTCATTGAGTCTCCAAATACAACCCAAGGTAGAGAACATTTAGCAAAAGTTCTTTGTCGCAATGTCTCTGTAAGATGAAGTAGTTAAGTTAAAACATTAAGAGACATCGTGACAACCATTGATTTAATAATTGGTCCTACAACAGTCGCTAAGTATCTGGAGGATACTGTAGTTAAGAAAATCATCATGCTACAAGGAGACCACTCAGTCGGTGGGTTGCTAGATGTTAACTAGAGTAAAATAAAGATTTTTCTACAACACTATCATGGACAGTTGCTAACCAATCACATTTTAAAGATTTGACAGATGGAAAAAGTAGCCATAATATGAGTTAATATGGCCAATCAAATTTGATTTCGATCTCATTTTGAATTTTATAAGGTTTTATATTCAAAAAAACTCATCAAAAAATTGATTGTTTGACAATTTGAATGCCACGGCTAGAACTGAAATTTTTTGCCACAGTATGTGAAACTAATGATGAAAATGACTGAATTGTAAGTTCACCAAGATTAAAGAGACATCTGCATTGAATTCATAGTTTATAAGTATACTTGTCCATTGTCATTATATTTTACCAGTTTCCAATTTCTTAGAGTGAAGAGCTTATAGAGTTTTTCATTTTCAGAGAATAGTTGATTTTTCAGCAATCAATGAACTAAAGATGTGATTTAGTAATTTATAATTTGACAGAGAGTGTAATTTGTTGTATATTCAGAGTTTAGAATTCAAAATTGTAGAGGTTTTCATAGTTGGTGGTTAGGGTTTGCAACTATATTTGTTTTAATATTGGTGATAAAGGTTGAGAATAGAGAAGAAAAGAATGATGAGCCAAGCACAAAGTATGGCATCCACTAGTGGAAGGAGTGATGATTTCAATGATGAATCAAAGGGAAAAATAAATTATTCAGATGAGTTTCTCACTTTACTACCAGGCTCAAGCCAAAATATAAAGGTAAGTACCAATACCTTGGTTGATGACTTGTCTTTTGTAAGGGATCCTAAAACCCCAGGTTCTTCAGGATATTCTTTATTCAATTACTTCTTGAATAATAGTGATATTCCCATGCCAATCTCAAATCCTTGGACCTGTGGACTTGCTAGGTTAATTATTCCAGACATCTTTGTAGATGTGGACTTTATCTTAGAGTTGGCTAGTAGATATGATCCCCTAACTAAGACCATCAAGAGGGATGATAATAAACCTTTTCTTACATTAGACCGAAACACATTCATGAAGGCCTTTAATGTTTATTACCCCATGGCCACTGAGATAAATTTGAAAATCCTAGAGAATAGGTATACTAGGGAGTCTGGAATTGCTTCCAAATTGATTAAAGACTACCATGTTCTCAAGAAAATGAAATCCTATATAGCACCCCTACGAGGAGCAGCCCCATATTTTTATAAAGACATGAATTTTTATATCAAATACATAGCATATGCATTATGCAGAGATCTTGGAAAGGATGCTGGAGCTAAGAGAATCACCTTAGACATTTTGATGATGGTATTGGATATGAAGAGCCTCCATACCACTTCTAATTATGATTACATTTAGTATATCATAGACTAAATGCACCATGGTTTTGTGGATATACAATATAAGAAGGCTCACCCAAGGTTTATGAATTTCTCAGTCTTGATGCATCTGATCCTTTACTACAATTTCCCAATAATGAACTATCACTTCCTTCAACCATAGAGGTTCCATCAAGGTCAGGCCAACCCTGTTTAGTTTTGGCTTAGGGTATGGAATTACACCTCCAGAGAGTAGGAGTTTTTTATGTTTGAGAATTGGATAATTTATCTAATCCTTAAATGCTTAGGTGCTGACAAAACCAGATTGCGTGTTTAGGTAATTCAACTATTAAGGCCATGCAAATACCTTGATAAATGGACAAGAGACCATAATTAGGGAGACTTTTATTATGAAAATAACTTCACAATAATGAGGGTTTATGGTTGCCCCCACCCTCCACACATTTTTCCCTTTTATGTACCACCAAGGATAGCTTCAATGGAGTTCATCAGGCAACTCATTTTGGTTGATAAAGAGCACTTAGCCCCACACAGGAAGGGTACTTTTCCTCCTAGGAAGTTTAGGATCTATAATTTTACTATTGGGAAGAAGGCTATAGAACCTATAAACACCTGGATGAACCATTAGAGGATGAATGTTTCCTTGGATAGATTTTTTGATACAAAGGGTTTTATTCTCAGTGCTAGGAAATTATTGACACCAACTATCCCCTTCACAAAGGTACATGAGGAATGTATGGTGGAGGATTTAATAAGAAACATCTAAGATGATGAATAGGTGGATGGGAAAGCAATTAAGTTCATTTAACTTATGGACCTGGAGAGGCAGGTAAAGAGAAACGGGATGAAGTTTGGGGGTTTCTACCCTAACATACCTTATCTAAAAAGGTTGGATGCAATGATTGAAAAACATAATAGTTTGTGTAATCAGTTAGAGGAAGCACTAGTGGTACTAGAAAAGGGCCACAAAGAGATTCATAATTAGAATATGATGAAGACAGTGATCAAGGTTTTCCTTCGCTCAATGCCTATCCAGATTATCAAGTAGTTCTAATGTGACAGGTAGTAGAAGGGGAAGACATCATTGACCTAACATAGGTCCCTGAAAAGGAAGTGACAAATAAGGCCCCACCAAAGAAACAAAACATAGAAATAGGGGAGTCTTCCAGGAAGAAGAGGATAGATAAAATTAGAGCCCTGATAACTGGAGATAGACCCTATGATCATTTATTAAGAAAATAAATCACGACAGGGAAGAAGCTCCAAAAGGATATAGGAGAATAGGAATATTTTCCTCTGAAATCATGTACAGATGAGAGGTTGTTGTATCAAGAGGAATTCCTCAAGGATGAAAACTTTATTAAAAAAAAAGAGAATTGAAGGATTTCGTCATTTGGTATAAGAAGCAATAGATTGGGAAGTAGTTGCAATTGGCAGGTGGTAATCCTATTACTGAGGAAGCCTTATGAACCTTGCAAGATTATGATCCTAAATCTAAGGAGATCACACCTGAACAGGAAAGACAATTAGTCAAGGCCAGTGGGATAATATTTGTAGAGGGTTGGGACTTGTCCTCAGCATTCATAATAGATCAAATAAGAGGACAAACTAACATCAAATTGTCATCAGAAACTCAGGTTGGAGACATGATTAGAGGGTTTGGGTATAACCCTAAATCTTAGGCACTTGCAATGTGGAGCTTGGCTCCTAAAGATCAAAAGACATCTATTCTAAACATTCAAGAGAAGATGGAGGGGAATAAAATCATATGGATAGTATATAATATAGGGGATATGGAAATAGCCGAATTAATGACTCATTTTTCTCATCTAAATGAGGCAAAGACAACCCAACTATCATACAAATTGTAGAAACTCACTAGTGAAACTAGTGATATTGGTAACGATAGGGAGCTAGAATTAATAACCATTAATGAACAGAAGAAGCTCATAGATGAGCTTACTAAACAATTTCTAGATATAACAGAGCCTCCCTGGTTGAGCCCAAAGAGGTCATAGATGTTGAGATCCAAATAGAAGATACAGGGGATATATTTATTGAAATAGAGTAGGGCGTTATAGAGCATAACAATGTGATTTTGGAAGCATTAGCTTCAAATTTTTAGCATAGGGTAGACACAATCAAAGATAATTTTGATGTTGTGTATGGGGCTTATGGCAGGTTTCCAGGCCTACACGTAGAAGTGGCTAACTTTTTGACTATTTTGAATCCTTATTTTGCAACTTGGTCTGGAAGAGTTTTACTTTTTGAGAGATTAGCATCAGTACAACCATTAAGATCAGATCTTCCATAAATAGTAACCATGGTTGGTATAGAGATAGAGCATATTGGCACCACTTTATCCTTTTTCAAAGGAAAGGCCAATCAAATTTATACAAATTTAAAGATGTTTGGAGTAAGTTATAGTAGGTTTGTACCTCCAATTAGGGCCGGGGATGATCAAATTAAACCATTAGGGTTATGAATATTAGAGTTTGATAGTGTACTCCCCAATAAAGACATTTATGTATTTGATCAGGGAGAATTAGATATGGAGAGGTTCAACCAACTTTAGGATGAGGCAATAAAGGCAGAAACAAACTACAATAAATTGATTTTAGATGTTAAAAGCATAACAGATGCCAGGTGGGAAAGGCAGAAGATTCAACTAGAGAATATTCAGAATTTTGAGTGGCCTAAGGAAAAGGATATGACAGCATGGGACATTATGACAAAGACCAAGAAGAAGAAGCTTGTCATAGTTGATTTAGATTTTATTGATAAAGAATAAAGGACACGTGGCACCTAATCTATAGGCACAAGAAGGTTAGTAATCTTGAAAAGATTAGTGTAAGTTAACCTGTATGGGAAGTCACTAGATCTTGTTACAAATATCATATACAATCTTGAATACATGCAGACAAAGGTTTAGACATTCACAAAAGGAAAAAGTACAAAATCAGATTTCATTCTTCAGTTTTGTCTTCCAACCGCTTAGAATTTTCTTGTCTTTTGTCTTTTTCTAAGTTTTTAGGGTTAGGTCTCCAAATCATCTGAAGCTTGTTACATCCTTGTTTTAAGGATTCTGAGATGATTTGAGACTATATATATGTAATTGTAACCATTTTTTTAGGAGACGGAGTTGGAAGATTTAATAGAATTGCAAGGCAGACTAAAATTTGTGTCTGAGCCTTTGTACTATTTGTCTATCTAAATGTATCTGAAGCTTTGAGACATTAATATAAATATTTTTCAATCGCTATTCTGCATCTGAATTGTGTCTTGTTATTGTTATTGTGTGTTTATCTGTAAGGCATTTAAACATAATGATCACAAGGTGGTTGTGCAGTTATTTGTAAGATCCTTCAAGGAAGGATTAAATTGTTTCAAGTAACCCCAGGGAACATGACATTAGTTTAAGGATTGGATGATAAATTTTTTAGGGAGAGGATAGTTTATAAAGTACTCTATCTTTGTTGCAAATATTTTTTTGATCACCTTACTGTGGATTCTTACAAGATATTAACTCATAGCCTAGGGATTAGGCATTGGTTTTGTGTTTACTAAGTAATTGATTCACAATCAAATATTTTTAAATTACTTAATCATTTACACTAAAGAATAGATAATTCCATTCAAGTAATTGTATCAAGATATACAATTCATTTTACTGATCCTTTTGAGAGAGGATTAAATATGTTGCCCTCCTAAGTTCTGAGAACTAAAAAAGGAAGAAGGATGTATGTCCTTAAAACACTACTATTTTCTATTATCATATCAATAGTTTATATGGTCAAACTCTGTGTTAAGTTGTTTTCAGTTTTATGCAGAGTAATTTATAAGGTAATACAGTAAAAAAGTAGAAAATTAGTATCCACATCTACTAATACTGTAAGACAAAAATATTATATAGGTAATACCTGCCTGGGTGTTTTGGAACCTAAAAAGAAGGAGGTGATAATAGTTTGCCTAGAAATTATCATAAATCCTCATCAATTAAAGTTTTATCTTGCTTGAGTCATTATTTTCAGATATTGGGAGTCATACAGTTAATCAAGTATTGAAGCATTTGTTGAAGGTTCAGCAAGAAAAAACCCTAACAGTAAGACTGATTGATGTCATGAACAATAATAGACAATCTGAGCAAGAAAAAATACTAACCCTTGATGATAGAAGGAAGATTACTGAAAGGATACAAGAGAAAGAGTCTAAAATACAAAGACTTACAAAACATCACTATGAAAGTACAAATTATATTAAACTTATGAGTGAAGAGAAAAATAGAATGAATGTTGAAATCATTGAAAGAATAGAAGCTATTAGTGAGCTAAGGGAAGAAAATGAAAAGCTAAAACAAGAACTCAAAATTCAACAGCAGCATAATGAGATAATCAAAAGAGCTGAAGAAAGCAATAAAAGAATGGATGATTTTCTTAATGGATAAAGAAGAGTCAACAACAACACCAGACTAGGCTATACCGAGAATGGAGAATCACCTAATCAAGCGTATCCAAAGAATGTCTATGCAAATCCAAGACCATGAAAGGTAACATGCAATCACTGTGGAAAGCAAGGCCACACATCAATTTTTTGTAGGAGAAAAATGAAAGATATTCCTAAATCTACATCTTCATTCATAGGATTTTTTTATAAATGTAACAAGAAAGGACATAAAGAATATGAATGTAAATCTGAGATGAAACAACCTAAAAAGGAAACCTACATGGAAAAATACTGTCCTACTTGCAAAATTCATGGATACACAACACTTGAATGTTGGAAGAAGAAAAAGAAAGCATGGAAGCCTAAAGGTCAAGATTCTTCCTATCAACTGAAAAGAGTCGGTAACCAGTATGTATGGGATTACAACACTTGGGAAAATTGCACAGCATGTGGAACCTTTGGTCACATTGCTACAAACTGTATGAGACAATGGATGAGAAATCCTAGAGGCTGGACAAACCCCAGAATGGCATGTATACACTGTCATAAAGTCGATAATCTCAAGAAAGACTGCTGAGACCGAATGATAGAGACCAGCACCTTTGCCAATGGAAACTCTATTGAAGACATCAAGAAGATGAGAAACGAAATGTGGAGGAAAGCTACAAACAATTATGAAGCTAGACTGAGCAATGCAAATGGTGGTCCACCTTATGCAATGGATCTGGTGAGATCGCCACCCCCACCTAAGTAGAACAAGTAAGTATGGAACTGCATTATACCAAGTTATATTTTGCAATCAGTTCCATTATACATAGTTGAAATTCCAAATCAACATGATCATAGATGCACTATAGTATTACTTGTTAAAATTTGTGAAAACTATTTCATCGGTCAATACATACCAAAATGCATCAATACACATATAAAGCTAAGTTGTCTTCACTTACCAAGAATCATCGGTTAACATGTAAAAGATAAAGTTGCTAATGTAAATTGAGATCCATTGGTAATCATGTGAGTTGAAAAGTTGTCTTTGCCAAATACCAAAACCCGTTGGTAAAAGAAAGAAAGTTAACAACTTCCCAAAGCATCGTGTTTTCACCGAAAGAGAAGTTAGTGTTTCAACTGATGACTCCATCTTCATACACCAAGGATTAGTTGAGAATTAATGACTCAACCTAGGGAAAATTCTATAAATAGACAATCGAAGGGTTTCATTTCTCACCAGCGATTTGAGCGAAGTGACCAGAGTGAAACCATAGCAAGAAGTGACAACATTGTAGAGCAACTCCAACCCGATTCAAAGCACTCCAAATAGAACATTTGCTGCTACAAAGGTTCAATTAATTACCAAGCATAACTGAGAACTCTGTTTATCATTTATGAAAAATCCCTAATGTCAGAAACAATGGTGACCATGTTAAGAACCGCTAAGATGAAAAGTATTAAAAAGAATAAGGTCAAACTTATCAATAACAACACCTGTCAGGAACCACATTACAAGATTTGTCTAGAAGTTCCCTCACAACCCGACAATGTTGGATCATTCTCAAGAATAATAGCTAGTGTTTTTCTCATTGAAGATGTGTGAGCATACATACACTACAATATTACATAGATTGGCGATCTGGAGGTTGAGAAAGCTTTCAAGAAGCTATACAAAGATGACGGCACTATAAAAGAAGAGCACAAACACATTGAAGTAAAAGGGCTCACAAATTCCCTATGGTTCCCAAAAGAGTTTAAGGTTGAGTGGATTTAGTTAGTATTAAGCAGGATCCATGACTGAAAGCTATGGTTGGATGAGCCTAAACCAATAACAAGAGATGTTATTCATGCGGTCATCGGTTATCCAATAAACAACAAGGTAAAGGCATTGAAGCACTCACCTAAGGATGACATTGAGAAGAAAAAAAGAGAAAAATGTGATGGAAGAGGACTTAAGGTATCCACTATTACAAATGATGAACTTAAATTCAGAGCATGTGTCTTAGGATACAAGTTCTTTAAGGCTAGTAGGTTGAAAAACATAACATCTGGAGAAGTGGATACAACATATAAGATTTTAAAGAAAGGAACTCAGTTGGATCTATAAATTCATGTAAGTTTGGTTCACTTATCATGTGCGTATTCTTCTACTTCCAAGAATATTTTTCATCAATAGGAAATTAGCAATGTGACACAACTAAACCAGTGACCTTACAGATTAGTGAGTTTATAAAATCACTAGGAGATAATTTTGAGTTAGTAATGGATGAATACTTTGCTAGATTCAAGGAGAGAATGTAGAAAAGAGTAAGGATCCCTGAGAATTTAATTGATAAATTCAAGACTAATATTTGTTTCATGGTAGACACTGACTTCACATACATCAAGCCAGTTGTACCAAGGACAACATGGCTATCTCCGCTTGACTATAAAGTGAATGTAGATCAAGAATATAATTAGTGCAAGGTCACCCACTGCAAAAACATGAACACCTCATAAAAATGTGACTCCTAGGGGGTCTTGAGGATGCCTAAGTCCTAAGGGTACCATCTTTAGTTCATTAACCCAAATGTAAGGCCTCATTCCAAGATTGGCACTCATAAGCCACTTGGTCAAACTTTGGTCAAGGGGTCCCTAGAGTTTAGGATTTGGGTATTTTATGTTCTTAGGATTTTTTAATTATATTAGGAACCTTAGGTTTACTTTCTACAAAAATATTGCATCTTTTGTGCATCTTTGCAAAATGTTGTCAAAAGTTGTCAAGCAACTTTGACAACATTTACATCTTTTTGTTGTAAATTCTAAATGACTTCCACAATGGACATATATTTTAAAATGGTTTTTACCATTGGAGAAGGCTTTCATATCCCTTTTGGGTGGGTGTAAAGCAATCATGATGTAATTTTTCTCTTTATATCAGTAAAAATAATTGATTTTCCTGTAATATTTGCCTTGCAACTTTGGGTACAAACCTGTACGGATAAACCAGGGAATGAATCCAATTGGTAAGTAAGAATTATTGATTTATCTTTCATTTTCATTTGGTTTGAGGTCTTGATGATATCTTTTTTGTAAGTTAGAGAATTTTCTTTATCCACTGGTCTGAAACCCTCCAAAACTAGGGTTTACTCACTAAATTTCATTTTCCTCTCTTGTCCACCCTTGGAAAATTCTAATCCTTGGTGGAATAAGAGGTCTACATGTGGAATACATGATTTATAAGTTTTTTTTGAAGGTAAATCAATGTTGGAGCATGTTTTGAGTAAAGAATGGTCGGCATCTCTATGTGGTGACTAGTAACCAAAATTGTGAAGCAGTGACTTCCATGAGGTTTGGGTTGAGTTAGGCCTTGTCAATGGAGTTGGAGGAGTTTTGGACCATACTAAGTGCATTCCAAGTCTTATTTTCATCTTCCCTTATAGATTTGGCATACTTCTTTTGTTAATGGAGACCTAATTATCAATTAGGCCTATCTGATTATGTGATGTTCAAGACAATTAATTTTCACTTCAGAACCCTTGGCTTTAGGGATTGTTAGTTCTCCATAGAGGGTACTCAAAACTATGATTAATTCCCTAGGTCCAGTGTGAAGTATTGAATTTATGTCCATTAAACCCTCTGTGCAGGGCCACAAGGAATTGTAGGCTTGATTGTAGAACACATATCTCACAGATACCCTAGACTTTCTTGATTGTGGGAACATGTCTTATTAGGCTTAATAGGACCCTTGTAAACTTGGCTTAACCCCTAAAACTCTACTTTTCACTTACAATCTTATGTAACAATATTTTAATGTTGATTGTATAAGTATGGATTGTTGAGATACATTACAAACCTTGAATCTAGTATTGAAATCTTGTTAAGGTGTTGTTGGAGTTTTGTGTGATTGTGTTGTAAACTTTTCCTAAAGGTGTTATACCTAGTCTCAGTGGGTTGGTGTGTCAAGACCCCCCTTTGGAAGAGTGGGAAGGACATAGTGTCTACCCTTTTCTTATCATACCCTAGACCTTGCATCAAGTTATATCAGAGTAGCTTAAGGATGTTTGCACTGATTCAAGTTGCAACCATGGCTGATGGTGGAGAAGAAAGTGAACTTCCTAATAGGATGTCCAATGAAAAATTACTAGGAGTAGTAAAGGATCATGATGTAGAGAGGAAATCGTTGAGGTAGGAGATGGAAAGGATTAAGGAACAAGTGAAGAACAATGGTGGTAACTCTGGAATGGAAGAGGAGGGGAGTGATGAAGAATCCCCTTTGTAGGAGGAAGAGGATATCCCTGCGGACCAAAGGCTACTTGTGAAGACTTTTAAGTCTATGGAGAGGATAACCATGGACACTAAGCTTGATCTACTTGTCTATAATGGAAAGATGGATGCAGAAGAAGTCATGGACTGGATGGATGCACTCACTAGTTTCTTTGATTGTGAGGAAATACAAGAACACCAAAAGGTGAAGATAGAAAAGTCAAAGTTAAAGGGGTTAGCCCTAACTTGTTGGAAATTAACTCAAGTAGAGAGGGTGAATATGGATAAAAATCTAGTGGGAACTTGGAAGAAGATGATGACCTTAGTGAAGGTGGCTTATGTGCCAGAAGATTATGAAGTGCAACATCATAAGAAAAGACAAAGTTTGAGACAAAAGGAATGGATGTCTTAGGGTACACTGAAGAATTTCGTAAGTTCTCTATGAAATCCAAGTTGGTAGAGACAGAAAGTGTCAAGTTTGCAAGATAAATGCAAGGATTGAGGATAAATATCTAGGATGAGTTGAGTTTGTGCTCTCTGACTACAGTCCCACAGTGCTTCCAATTAGCACTAAAACTTGAAGTCAAATTCAAGAGAAGACAAGATCAAATTTATAGGGGTAGAGGTAACAACCCTAACAAAAATTTTAGAGGAAGAGGAAATACATGGGGTAGAGGATAGTCAAGAAATGACAAACCCATGGAGAAAAATAAGGGAGGAAGAGACCAAGGAGATTCAAGTAATAAAGGAGGATATAGAGGTAGGAAACCTTTTGGAAGAGGTAGGGGAAGAATAACTGAACCCCTAAGGCTTTTCACCTGCAATCAATTAGGCCACCATGTAGGGAGATGCCTTGAGAAGAGGAACAATAACCAAGGTGAGAGAAGAGAAGAATTGGTCCAAGAAGACAACCAAGAACTCAAAGTTGAAGAAGGGAAACTCATAATGTTGAGACAAGCCTTCTTGTATGTACCACACACTCAAGAGCCACACCAAAGGAAGAACCTTTTCAAAACAAGAATCAAATGCCAAGGAAAGTTATGTAACTTATTGATAGACTCTAGTTTGACAAAGACTTTGATTTCTAAGGAAATGGTACATAAGTTAGAATTAAAGAAACCACCACATCCTTTCCCTTATAATGTTTCTTAGCTCACTAAAGGAAAGAAAACACTAGTCACTGAACATGCTATGGTAGAATTGTCTCTAGGAGATTTCAAGGATAAGGTTTTGTGTGATGTTGTAGAGATGGATTCTTTCCATATTCTACTTGGGATACCATGGAAATATGACATGGATGCCACTTATAGCGATAGGAAAAACACCTACACTATCATTAGGGATGGAAAAAAATTTACTATGAAGCCACTGCCTGATCAAAAATTAGAAAAGGAACCCACTATAATCATGATAGGGGAGAAGGAAATGGTAAAAACATTAAAAGAATCAAAGGATGAAAGTTTCATACTGATAATGAAACCTAAGGAGAAGGAGAAATCTGATAAGATAGCACCCATACCAATAGAGGTCAAGTAATTACTAAACAAATATAGTGATGTTACTACAAATGATCTACCCTCTTCCCTCCTACCCCTTAGACATATCACTCATCAAATTGATCTCATACCAGGCTGCTCATTACCAAACAAGGCACCCTATAAGATGACTCCAAATTAGAATGCAAAGATGTCTAAACGAGTCCAAGAAATGCTAGCCAAATGCCTAATACAAAAAAGTCTTAGTCCTTGTGCAGTTCCCTTTGTTTTAGCACATAAAAAGGATGGAACATGAAGGTTATGCACTGATAGCAGGGCTATAAACAAAATAACAATCAGGTACAAATTCCCCATCCCAAGAATTGAAGATCTTCTTAATCAACTTGGGACTGCTTGTTACTTTTCCAAAATAGACTTAAAGTTGGGATACCATCAAATAAGAATCAGGCCAGGAGATGAATGGAAGACTACATTTAAGACCACTAAGGGGTTATTTGAATGGCTTTTAATGCCATTTGGACTAAGAAATTCCACAAGCACATTCGTGAGACTCATGAATGAAATTTTCATTGATTACATTAGCAAATTTGTTTTTATCTACCTTGATGATATATTGATTTTTAGCAGAAGAAGAGAAGAACACCTAAACCATTTGGAGCAAGTGATAAAGAGACTTCATGATCACAAGATCATCATCAACTTGGAGAAATGTACCTTCATGCAAAGGGAACTTACCTTTTGGGGTTTTTTTTATCTCAAAAGGAACATTAAAAATGGATCCTAGTAAGGTGGAGGCTATTGTCAATTGGATCACTCCAAGAAATCAAGGTGAGGTAAGAAGCTTTCATGGTCTTGCTAAATTTTACAAAAAATTTATAAAGAAATTCAATCATGTATGTGCGCCTATGCTAGACACCATCAAGGGTGGTAAGAAAACTAGGTTTGCTTGGACAATTGATGCTAACAATGCTTTTGATTACTTGAAGAACATGGTTGCCCAATATCCTATTTTGACCTTACCTAATTTTAGGAAGGTCTTTACTATGGAGACAGATGCTAGCAGCCTAGCCATTGGTGTTGTTCTAAGCCAAGAGTGTAAACCTATAGCTTTCTTCTCTAAAAAGCTAAATTATTCTAAGAAAATATACTCAACATATAACCTTGAACTGTATGCAGTAGTGCAGGCTCTTAAAAAATGGAGACACTACCTTTTACCAAAATAAATTTTTTTCTATACTGACAATCATGCATTAAATTTTCTAAATTCTCAAGAAAAACTAAGTGTCTAGCATATAAAGTGGATGGAAAAATTGCAGGCATACACATTCACATTGAAGCACAAGAAAGGTCAAGAAAACAAGCTTGTTGATGCCCTCAGCAGAAAAGTTGTTTTGGTTGAAGAAGTGCAACTAAAAAACATTGGGATTGATGCTCTGAAGCATCTATATGAAGGTGATCCAAATTTTGGAGAGGCATTCAAGGTGTGTTCTCAAATTGTAGGCAAATATCACACTGAGTTCTCTTAATTTCTCATTCAGAATGACCTTTTGTTCAAAGGTTCCCAACTTTGCATACCTAGGTGTTCTAAGAGACTCAACATCATCAAAGAGAAACATTATGGTGGCATGGGTGGTCACTTTGGCATAGATATGACCACAAATTAGATCAAGAGGAATTTATTTTGGACTAAGATGGCTAATGATTTTAGGAAATTTGTGGAAGCTTGTGCTATTTTTCAACAAGATAAGGGTGTATCTACTAATTAGGGATTGTACCAACCTTTTCCAATTCCTAATAGGCCATGGGAGTCAATCTTCATGGATTTTGTAATGGGCCTTCCTAGAAGAAAACAAGGTTTTGATAGTTTCTTTGTGATTGTAGACAGGTTCAGTAAGATGGTGCATTTTGTCCATTGCAAAAGTAAAAATGATGCCTCCCACATTGCTCATCTCTTCTTCAAATAAGTTATTAGGATCCATGGACTACCAAAGAAAATAGTCTTAGACAGGGATGTTATGTTCCAAGGACATTTTTGGTGAACACTCCATAAGAAATTGGGGACAAACCTAACTTATAGCTCTGCCTATCACCCACAAACTGATGGCCAAAAATAAATGGTGAATAGATCATTGGGGAACCTTCTCAGATATTTAACCAAGAGGCATAACCAGAGTTCAGATATCATCCTCCCACAAGTAGAGTTTTCATTTAATGATTCTATAAATATATCCACTAGAAAAACACCTTTCTACATAGTCTATGGTTTCCAGCCAAGAGGCGCATTGGATCTGATAGACCTACCTTCAGACTTTAAGATCACTACTTAGGGAGAAGAACTGGCAGAACTCATTGCCCAAGTTCAACATGAAGTAAAAACCAAACTACTGCAGACAAGTCAAAAGTACAAAGAGAAGGAAGATAAAAGGAGAAAATAAGTTCATTTCCAGATTGGGTTTAAGGTTTGGGCATACATTAGGAAAGAGAGGTTACAAAAAGGAAGATACTCCAAACTCCACATGAAGAGAGTTGGCCCACGCACAATTTTGCAAAAAATGGTAGAAAATGCCTATGAAATAACTCTTCCCCCTACTTTTTTTATTTCTCCAATTTTTAACATTGCTGATCTAACTTCTTATAAAGGTGATATAGCTTGTAATGATGTAGGTACTTTTAATAACTTAGGTCCTGTAGATACTTCAGATGTTGTGCCAAATCTACCTCCTATCCAACAAGTACAATTGGAGAGAATTTTTGAATCCAAAGTCCTCAGAAAAACCAGATTGAAAACATGTATGCAGTACCTTGTTAAGTGGAAAGGCCTCCCCAAGATTGATGCTACATGGATGAATGAAGACCATATTAAACAACATGGAAATTGCATTGATCAACTTGACTGAAGTGGGAACTTGAGTTCTAAAAATCATGGGGAGTATGGTGCAAGAGCACCCACTGCATCAACATGAAAACCTCATCAAAATGTGAATATTGGGGGGTCTTGAGGATGCCTAAGTCCTAAGGGTACCATCTTTAGTTCATTGACCCAATTGTAATGCCTGGTTCCAAGATTGGCACTCATATTCCACTTGGTCAACCTTTGGTCAAGGGGTCTCTAGGGTTTAGGATTTGGGTATTTTATGTTATTAGGATGTTTTAGGTATATTAGGAACCTTAGGTTCACTTTCTACAACAAGATTGCATCTTTTGTGCAACTTTGCAAAATGTTGTCATAATATTGTCAAAAGTTGTCAAGCAACTTTGACAACATTTACATCTTTTTGTTGTAAAATCTAAATGAATTCCCCAACAAAAATATAGTTTTAAATATGGTTTTAACCATTGGGGAAGGCTTTCATAGCTCTTTTAGGTTGGTGGAAAGAAATCATGATGTAATTTTGCTCTTTGAATCAATAAAAATAACTGATTTTCCTGTAATAGTCGACTTGCAACTTTGGGTACAGACCTGTACAGAGAAAAAAGGGTATGAATCCAATTGAGAAGTAAGAAGCATTAGGTTATCTTTCATTTTCCTTTGGTTTTAGGTCTTGATGATCTCTGGTTTGTAAGTTAGAGTATTTTCTTTGTTCACTGGTCTGAAACCCTCCAAAACTAGGGTTTACTCACTAAATTTCATTTTCCTCTCATGTCCACTCTTGGAAAATTCTAATCCTTG
Source organism: Thuja plicata (assembly GCA_018584345.1). Classification (NCBI taxonomy): domain Eukaryota; kingdom Viridiplantae; phylum Streptophyta; class Pinopsida; order Cupressales; family Cupressaceae; genus Thuja; species Thuja plicata. Next base: position 1,419,456 of record MU227084.1, read on the forward strand.
GTGGAATGAGAGGTCTACATGTGGAATACATTATTTCTAAGTTGGTTTGTAGGTAAATTAGTGTTGGAGCATGTTTTGAGTAAAGAATGGTCGACATCTCTATGTGGCAACTACTAACTAGAATGGTGCAATAGTGACTTCCATGAGGTTGGAGTTAAGTCAGGCCTTGTCAATGAATTTGGGGGACTTTAGGACCATCCCAAGTGCATTACAAGTCTTAGTTTCATCTTCCAATAAGGATTTGGGGTACTTCCTTTGTTAATGGAGACCTAATTGTCAATTAGGCCTATCTGATTATGTGATGTTCAAGCCAATTCATTTTCACTTCGAAACCCTTGGTTTTAGGTATTGTTAGCATTCCATAGAGGGTACTCAAAAATGTGATTATTTCCTTGGGTCTAGTGTGAATTATTTAAGTTATGTCCATTAAACCCTCTATGTAGGGCTACAAAGAATTGGAGGCTTGATTGTGGAACACATATCTCAAGGATACCGTAGACTTTCTTAATTGTGGGAACATGTCTTATTAGGCTTAATAGGACCCTTGTAAACTTGTCTTAACCTGTACAACTTTGGTTTTCACTTAGGGTTTTATGTATCAATATTTGGATGTTGATTGCATTAGTATGGATTGTTGAGATACATTACAAACATTGAATCTAGTATTGAAATCTTGTCAAGGTGTTGGAGTTTTGTGTGATTGTGATATGAACTTTTCCTAAAAGTGTAAGACCTAGGCTTAGTGGTTTGGTGTTAAGACCCCTTTGGAAGAGTGGGAAAGACATAGTGTCTACCCTTTCCTTATCATACCCTAGATCTTGCATCACTAATGAAATTGATGCATTAATAAATGAGCTAATTCATAAATCACAACCCAAGTTTGGCACTTATGAAGAGGCAAAATAAAGAATCAAAATTGGCTTGGTTGTGAATAAGATTGACAGGAAGAAATATATGTTGGTAAAGAACTTAAAGAAGAGACTTTCAGTTACAGCAGAAGAAAACAAAAAGAAAGAGGAAACCAAGGGACAATCACCTGTCGATGAAGCTAAAAAGGAGAGTGACTCAGAGTCTACAGAGTCAGATACACCAATACCTCCACCAGCTAAGAAGCCCAGGACTATAGATGCAACAAGGATAAGGAGTCAAATAGAAAAAGTCACAATTCCTTCACCATTAAAAAAAGCTCAAGTAAGGACCTATAAGAGAAATCCTATAACCAAATAGTCCAAAGCACCAAAGAGGAGAAGGAAGCTAATCCTAAACAAGGAAGACATGGAGGACATAAAGAAAGATGAATCTGTCCAACCAGAAAAGACAAAGATTCCTAAAAATATTGATGAGATATGTGAATCAATTGCACAAAGAGGTGGATTAACCAACACTAAGGTAAGAAAGTGGCTAACATTAGAGCCCGATCATTAGAACAAGGTTGAGGAAGAATTAATAAAAGAAATGAATAACTTCAAATATGTACCAGTACAATTTGATGATAGAATGTCGAAAGAATTACAAGAAATACTATCTGTCAGATGGACTTATGCATTAAAGAATGGAAAGGAGATAAGGGCAAGAGTCATAGTCTCTCTTATGCCTCCCAAGTCAAAAATGGAATAAATCTAGGAGATGATGGAGAAACATACAAAGGATTTCTCACCCAAGATGAGAGCTTACAAAGTTATACAGGGAAAGCTTATAGAGCTACAAAAGGATGGTGATAAAATTTGGTGTAAAATACTCAATCAACCTAGTGAGGAGGCAAGCCCCAAACATGTTACCACAATAGATAAACATCTCACAATAGTAGAATTGGACAAGGAAGAAATGGAAAAAACATGCAATAAGAATATGGATGTTGTAGATGAGACATGGTCAAACAATATTATGGACAATAAAGTGTATAAAACTATTATTGACATCACTGATGATCCTACAGATGAAAATTAGAAAGATGAATATGTCACTATTGTCAAGGACCATACCGACAAACAAGACACTACAATTGATGCTACACAGGTACACATACCGGGCCAAATAACACTATTGATTCAAGCAATAAATATTATCTCATAGAAGGAGAAGACCCCCGAGCTCGATGCAAGCATACCCGAAGACAAGGGTAATGAAGAGAAAAAAGATACATCTCAAGAAAAGGACACAACCTGTTGGTTTTATTTCCTATTTTGTTAGTTTTCCTGGTTCCTTGTCCTACTCTCTGTATTCTGATGTTTTCAATTCTGCTATCTCTCGTTCCTTGTGGCCTTACTTCTGCCATGTTTTAAGGTTTTCAGGTCTAAAACCTTGCTCAATTTGTAAAAACCCTAAAAACCCTTAGTCATCCAAGTGTTAAAAGATAAAAGTAAACCCTGAGTCATGGTGTTCTATTTCAAAGTTACTTTTTCCATTCACTTAAGGCATGTGTTTTAATTCAAGTTGCCTCGTCGCATTACCCCAGCCGAATATTCCAATTGTCTTCCCAACTTGGCATTTTTCTTATGTCGCATGGTCTCATTCAAAATCAGAATATTCCTTTGGCCTTCTGAGACTCAGTGATTCTTTTCATGTCGGGTAGTCGCAAGATAGTTATGTTATAAAGCTTTATAAAGAAGGGACCCACTGCTTAGTCGGGTGATCGTAGGATATTTTTAACAGTTATGAAAATGTCTTCAGACTTCGCGATAACCTTTTGTTGTGTTATCGCTAAATAAGTCAAAGTTAACAATTAAGTGAAGTCTTCAGTCATGGGGTCTCAGAATAGCATAGCGGTTAAGGGATTTTAACTCAGACTTCGCGACTGACTGTCTGTGGTTTACAATAAAGTATAGTCGGGATGTCACCAGAACTAGATGATGACTCAGTCTCCAGTATGTAGTAAGTGAACCAATGATTGAGTGAAATCTGTCATAAGCTGAATGCATGAGAGAAGGTTATCACATGGTCGCCAGAAGGAGGAAGTGGATTCAGCGACAGCAAGACTAAGTACTTTCCCTTCAGTCGCGGTGTCTGAGAAAGATTTAAGGGTATACATGAACATATGGTGATTAAATGATGACCATAGGATAAAAGGATCAGAGGATCTGACGGTGGTCATGAAGTCTGAGAAGAAAAGTGCCCCAAAAGAAAATTTCTCCTGACTTAGTGATTAAGGTATGTCACGCAGTTGTCAGAAGAAAAAAGGGGGCGCTTATAACTTGTTAAGGTAAAATCAAATGCTCAGGACTTGATTCTGTGATTGGGCGACTAAGCATTGTCGCATAGTCTTGAAATAGAATAAAAGAATTTGGAAATAGGTAGATAACTGAGAAGGTTAAGGGTAATGGTTAGTCACAAGGTCTCAGAATGAATGATGAGTTACTGTTAACTCTGCGCGACTATGATTTCAATTGGGTCGCATGATCGCCAGATTGTAACTTGGATCAGCCAAAGGTAAGAAACTTCATTATCGCCAAGTCTTGAGATGGAACCATGGTTAGTGATAGAGGCCAATGACAAAGAGACTTAATGCAGTCGCACAGTTGCCTGATCCCAAAATCTAAAAGCAGCGACAGTTTTTTCAATGTGACAGAATGAACCGCTCGGCAACCAATCACAGACTCGCATTTTGATCACTATGAAAAAAGAGTAGCTGAGATGTAAGACAGATAATGAATCATAGTGTGACATGTCAACTCTTTTAAATGTTATATGATTGTTCTGAGGATTCATTTTTGAAAATTTGATTTCCTGTCAACTTCATACAACTACGGCTAGAGTTTCTGTTCAAATTCACAGCATGTCAAATTAATGGCAGAACTGATGTTTTTGAATTATGAGCTGCGTACTCTAAATGATGGCTATAAGGAGTTAATGGTGCATTCATTATCATTCACCGTGCTTTTAGTTTTCAGAGCCAAGTTGCTAAGTTTTCAGAAAAAGAGATATTCTGCTTAGTTTACAGTGTTTCAAAAGTTCATCAGAGAATTCTAAATTGTAGAAAATTGTGCACAGAATTGTCAGTTGATTTCAGAAATAGATTTGTTTCAATATTGGTTAGAGATTCAGGTTTTTGCAAATATGAGCAAAGCTATGAGTGTTGCTTCGACAAGTGGTGGGAGTGAAGAGGAACAGAAGGGAAAAGCAAGTTTCTCTGATGAGTTTCTCCGTCTCCTGCCAGGTTCAACGCAGAATAAGAAGGCCAATGCTAATGTCCTCCTAGATGAATACAACAACATCCGAGGTGCTGTAACCCCTGGCACAACAGGTTTCTCCCTTTTCACCTATTTCTATAAAAATTCTGATAATCCTATCCCAGTATCAAACCCTTGGACATGTGTTTTAGCTAGATTGCTTGTTCATGATGTCTTCCTTGATGTAGACCTATTTTTAGACCTAGCTAATCACTATGATATCCTGGCAAAGACCATCAAAAGGGATGATGGCACTGCCCTGCTAATATTAAATAGGAACTCATTTATGCAAGCCTTTGGCTTATTTAGCACCATGTCTACTAAAATTGACATGACAAAGCAGGGGAAGAGGTATAGTTCAAAGCCTGCTATTGCAAAAGGCTTATTGCAGAAACATATGTTAAAAGAATTGAAAAATTACTTAGGTCCTATAGTTGAGCCAAATCCATATTATTATAAGGATCTGCACTTCTACATTAAGTATAATTCTTATGCCCTATGTAGAGTGCTAGGGATAGATGGAGATGCAGAGAAAATCAATGCTGGCATCTTAATGATGGTACTAGACTTGCAAGAGGTGCATTCAAGCACCAGCTGTGATTACATTCAGCACATAATTGATGAAATGCATGAGGGTTTCATTGCAACCCAGAAAAGACTAAATAATCCAAAGGAGAAGGAACCTAAATTTTTGCATTATTCAGTCCTGATGCACCTCCTCTTATACTTCAATTTTGTAATCATGGATGTTCATAATCTGACTCCTCAGAGATTCTATCAAACAACACCAAATCCTATGCAGTTTTGGGTTAGGGTTTGGAATTACACTTCTAGGGATTGTGACTACTATGCTTTTCAGAATTGGATTGTATATCCAATTGTACAAAGTTTGGGAACAAGCAGGACTAGAGTCCCTTTGAAGGTTATACAACTGCTCAGGCGCTGTGATTATACAGATAATTGGCCTGGAAAACATAACTGGGGTGATTTCTTCTTGGAGGATAATTACACCATTATCAGGGTATATGGGTGTATTCACCCACCTCATTTATTACCATATCATGTGCCTGCAAGAGTAGCTGCAATGGAAATCATATGGCAGTTGATGTTAACAGATAATGAGCACTTTGCACCGCACAAAAAGGGGACTATAACCCCTAGGCAATTCAAAATTTCCAACTTTACAATTGGCAAGAATGCTATTGATGAAGTGGGTCAATGGTTGGGAAAATATAGAATGGGGGCAGCCCCTTATAGGTACATTGACTTAGAGGGCTTCATGGCAGGGGTTAGGAAATTGTATACTCCTACCATCCCTAATACCAATGTTCACTGTGAATGCATAGAACAAGATGCAACAAGGAACATCTTGGATGAAGATGACATCCACACCAAAAGACTGAGAATCCAGGAGTTGTTGAAACTGGAAAAGCAAATAAAGAGAAATGGGTTGCCTTTTGGGGGTTTTTACCCTGACCTTCCATATTTTGATAGGATTAAGGCCATGATAGACAACTATTATGTGCTCGTAGAGAAACTGGATACAGTCCTAGACAAGAAAGGTGCTCAAACACCTGAACACTCAGAATCAGAGTATGATAGTGGTGATGACAGTGATTATGCACGTCCTCCCATGTATCCTTCACAACAACAAGCCTCAAAGCAAGAAATGGCTGAGATTCCACAGTTGCAGGGAGCAGAAGGACACATTATAGATCTAACAGTTGCTACACAGCTAGATGATGTGGAAGAACCTGCTGCAAAGAGGCAAAAGTTGGAAGTAGGGTAACCTTCAGTGGAAGGACAAAGCAAGAAGAAGGATAAGGCTAAGGCCTTAGTACCTGGCACTAGGTTATATGACCATAACCTAAGAAAAGCTATTAGATAAGGAAAGAAGCAATGGCCTGACCCAGAAGATGAAGTTGAGATACCACTCAGGGCGTGTGTTGATGAAACATTGCTTCACCAACAAAAATTTCTAGATGATGACAGCTTTGTAAAAATAGAGGAGTTTAAATACTTCCTAAGATGGCATAAAACAGAGCAGCTCAGGTCCCAATTAACAGTTGATGGGAAAAAAACAATAGTGAATGAAGCCCTAGTGGCCTTACAGAATTATGATCCTGAGAATGAGGACATTTCACCTGAGGATGCCAGGAAGATGGTGCTGGAAAGTGGGATATTATTGGCTGAAGGATGGGATTTAGCATCTGCTTTCATTATAGATCAAATCAGAAAGAAGCCAAATCTTAAAATGGCTAGCGAAGTCTAGGTAGGAGACATGATAAAAGGATTTGGGTATAGCCCAAAATCTCAGGATTTTTCAATGTGGAGCCTAAGTCCAAAACACCAGAAGCCCCAGTTAGTAAATATTGAAGAGAATATGGTGGGCAATTAGATGGTGTGGTGTGTAAAAAATACAGGGGACTTAGAAATCTCTTAAATTATGACACACTGGGCTCAATTGAATGAGGACAAGACCAAAAAATTATCTGAGAGGTATAGTAATTTGTTGGAAGAAACAAGTGCATTGTCTAAAGATAGAGATATGTGCCTCATACAACTATACCAGTGAGATCAGATGATCAAGACATTAATATAAGAATTGGAGGCAAAGCCTGAGGTAGTATATGTACCTGCACAACCACCACCAATGCAGATTGAAGATAAGCCTAAGTCAGAAGAGGCTGTGGAACAAAAGGTGGATGAAGAAAAAGGAAATGCAATTGCTTTGAAGGCATTGAAAGGCATACTACAACATAGAATTGAGATTCTAAAAGACAAAACTGATGTTGTAGTCAATGCATATAATAAGTTGTCAGCTTTGCATACTGAGGTAACGGGGTACCTTGCCATTCTAAACCCTTACTTCACTAAGTGGTCTGCTAGGAAAAATTTGTTTGAGAAGTTGTCTTCTTTACAAGCTATAAGAGTAGATTTTCCTAAAATAGTAAATGAAGTGGGAGATGAGATCAAAAGAGTCAATATTTCTCTCTCATTCTTCAAAGGAAAATTGAACCAGATAGAGGTTAAATTGAGCCTCTTTTCAAATGATTTCAATAGGTTTATTCC
>MU227084.1:1444028-1456743 GCA_018584345.1 Thuja plicata
TATTCTGAAGCATTTTGGTTATTAGGTAACTATCTGATTACTTGCAAGTTTCTTTTAAGGAAAGAACTAAGTTTTGTGAGTAGTTTCAGGGAGCATACTGCTTTGTTTAAGGATTTGATACAATAGTCTTGAGGTGACAGGGTAATTTGTAAGGAAACTTACCTTAATTCATGTGAGCTGTAAGGCAGTTTACTGTATTTTTTTTCTATGAAATCTTAGCTTATTTGACTCTATAGCCCAAAGGATAGGAACTGGTCCAGAAAATAGTCTGATAATCTATCTTTGTCTAAGTTTTTCCAGAATATCAAAACCAATTCAATCAAAATACTTTGTTACTAAGAACAGATAAACTGAACTTGTTAAGGACCTATGTCAGCAGGAAAGTATCCATTTTAGTGATTCCTTGGAGAGTGAATCATTAGGTTATCCCTCCTATTATAAAAGGAAGAAGGATGAAAATCCTTGTATCACTGGTTCTTGTTATGCTTACGACTATGGTTTGTATGGTTATATCTTGCATCTGGTTATGCTTGGTTATTTGCAAGGTGATTCATAAGTTGGTTTAACAAAAGATACATAGAAAATCAGTGTCCACATCAACAAATACTGTGTAAACACCAATCTTAAGAGGTAAAACCTACCTGAGTATATGTGGAACTCAAAAATGAAGAAGGACCTTATCCAGTCCTTAGCAATTAGGATTTTCTTGTCTCTGAATCACTATTAGAAGGCATGGTGTTCAAGTAGTCATTTCAAGCACTGTGATTCATACAAGAAAAATCCCTAACACAACTGATGAACAAAATGTCATCGGTGAAGAAAAAAAAGATGGAGATACCACCAAGAAAGCTATATAGATGAAAGATGTTGATGAAGTGCACAAGGAGACAGATGAGAAATTAAAGACAGTTGATACGACACCAAAGGAAATATAAGTCAAAGCTATAGAAATACCAAAGTTTGAAAAGGAGACATCTTCATACAACCGACAGGAAAACATCGAGCAAAAAGAAAAGGGTACAACTCCTCAAATTCCATGAAGTAGCACATCAGACCAAGAAAAGAAGAAGACTATGGTTCTGCATACATGTGGAACACAAAAGAATAAGAAGAAGAAAATAAAGAAGAACAAGTTGGAAGTCACACTAGATAAGATAATTGAAATACCGAAGTGTGACCCAACAACATTAGACTTTGAATCTCTCCAAGAGTATGGAGAAATTTCTCAAAGTAAATCTTTGCAAGAGAAGCTAAAGAAGAAGCATCAAGACTCATTGGTACTGGAGAAAACAAGGGACATATTGAGTCAGATTGTTGCCAAAGTTGATTTTTATCATAATTCCCCCATTCTCCATCAACTTATCATCCTCAGTGAAGCAATCAGAATGCAAAATTTTGATGCAAAAAAAGAAATTGAGGAGTGAGAAGAGTAGAAATTTCAATACAAACTCACAGAAAATATCAGCCAATAAGTGGTAGAGAATAAGGTAAAGCTTTCAGAATTATCAAATTAATTAGATCCAATCATAACTGAAGTTGTTTCCTTAATACATTAGCTATGCACTTTAGAAAATTTTACTAAGGACAACAATGACAAGATAGCAAAGATTGAATATGATCTAACTACAAGTGCACAAAGTCTAACCACTGATGGAAATGCAATCAAATTGCATTATGAGAAAATCATTGAGATAAAATGGTTAAGATAGGAAATTTGGGAAGAAGAGTCACAATTCAGAGAGGGGGTTACTAAGATTCAGTGCATACTATTACCTAACCTCACACTTCTGTAGACTCACTTAAGTTTAGGCAGGCAACTTATTGCCACCCCTGAGATGTCTGTAGCAGACAACATGTTTGGCATGCATGCACAAATAACATTAGAGAATATGAATCTTAAATATCTAAAGGAGGAGTGGGATAATATAATGGAGGAAATGAAGTCCTCACACTCTCATATTTTTGATAAGATATAAGTATACACCTTTCCCCTTACTATATAAAAAAGGGGGAAAAGTAAATTGATATGTACAAAGATCAATAAAAAGGGGAAAAGGAAATAATATGTACAAAGATAGAGCATATAGTGAAAATGAGGAGATAGTATAAAGACAAGTTTATAATATACATATACTATGCTATATCATCATATGTAATGGGGGAGTCATCAAATGACTAAGGTATATACAAGGTGTTCATACTATAAATTTTGGTAGTATTATGCACATATCAGTTTTTTGATACTAATGTCAAAGGGGGAGATTGATAAACATAAAGTTTTTCCATTAGTATGGAATGAGAAAACAATTTATTCAAACCATTGGTTACACTACACAAAAAATCAGGTTTTCATTTCAAACCAAAAATGCTAAGAAAAGAGAAAACCAACCACATAGTTTTGCGGTGTAAACCGAAAGTGCAAACCGAAGATGACAAAGAGGAACCCGACAGGAGTAAACCGACAGCGGAACCTGAGGAGCAGATACAATGCAAACCAAGATAACAGACAAAGAGAAACCTGAAAGAAGGTTCAACTAGGAAAACTGAAACACAATCAAACTGACTTCAGAGAAAACTAAGCATCAAATAGCGAAAGTCAGTTGCATCCCAGAAAAAGTGGACCTAACTTCCATGTCAGATAAAACAATTGTATTCTATTTATAGAGTCTTGATTTTTTTTAAAACCATTACTTAAGGGAAAAGAAACATTATTGTAATTTTTTGAATTAGTTTAACTGATTAAGAGCATGTAGACTAGGAGATCAAGGTCAAGTTGTAAACCTCTGATCATAGAGTTAGTTTTGTTATACGTGAAACTACATTAGGTCAATCTATCTTATAAATAGATATTTTCATCATTCTTTATGATGGATGAGAGGATGAATGAATCCAATGAGCACATCTATGGATTATACTGAGAGTTTCAAGAGAAGAACAACAAAAGATGAAATTGGCTATCAACAGCCAAGAACAGAGGCTATCGAGAAACATACGTATTAATCAATTACAATAGGTGATACATTTATACATTTGAATTGTAATGGATCTGTAATTAAGAATTTTTAGATGACATACACTCAAGTCAATGAGTATTTTGTCTATATTCTAACAAGTGTAGCAAATAGAAGAAATCCTTTCAAGAAAGATAGATTTAACAATCCTATTGTAAATATCTTAACCGAGTGCATACTAAATAGTGTTGCTAAAGCTCCTAACAAAGTAGACCTTAAAAAGTCTCCTCAAATACTTCTAATAGGGTAGATCATCAGAAGTGATCAAATTTTAAGCCTTAACCGACCCCTTCCAATCTACAAATAGTGAACTTTTAACTTCTAACAAGGGTTTTCTGCATTACCATATCTTGTGTTATGAGTCAATTACTTTCTATGAATGTTTACATGTTTGATTAAGTTAAAGAATTGATATATCTTACACAAAGATAGTATAGAAAAGATGGTTGGTTACACAATTGATTACACAGTGGATAAAGGTTAAAAGAGATAAAAGTTTTAGAGGTACTGATTCACCCCTCCCCTCTCAGTACACACTTCCCATTATTTTCAACAATCAATGAAAAAAGACAACCAAACATATATTTCCAGCAATATTTTGGAACACAATCATTGACATCAATGACAAAAAACAACCGAACATTTATTTCCAACACTCCATGTCTGATTGTGGTGCTCCACAATAGGCTCTAGAGATACTAAAATCTCTAAAAATTATATATATATATATATAGTAATAACTGAGAGGGCGGGGGGTAAATCAGTGGCTTCAAAAAAAATTCTTTATTCTAACCACCAATAAATAAAACCTCAAATTATTATGTCCCTTACAAGATGCATCCCATGAAATACTTCATAATAATTAACTGTCTGTCAGTTTTCCTTTTCTGACCTTATTCTCCTTGATTATCGATAAGCAGTAAAACTTATTTACCGAAACTCAGTAAATCTGCAGAGTATACCGATAAATTTAGAAATGCATATGTGAAATGTAAAATAGTAAAGTGATAAACCATACACACATAACACAAGGATTTTAATGTGGAAACCCTGTTAAGGGAAAAAACCACTAGGATCGGTACCCCAAATTTTCACTCTTATGAAGTGAGCCATGTTAGGAGGCAACCCTGTTAAAGGTTACAAACATACTGTTAGGTGTGACCTTGTTAGAGGATTTTATACATAGAGGTTTTCACTTAGTATCAGGCAACTCAGTTTTCTACCATCCTTGAATCAACCTCCTTCTTAGACTGTCAATAGGCTTTAGGAAAATCTAATGCTAATTTCATGAATCAACCTTTTTGGCACTCCTTGGGATGTACCTCAATATATAGAAGATTGTTAAGTCCTACTCTGTTAAGAGACTTGATGCTTCAATGGTTAAACAAAAACACAATGACCTATTTCTAATGCAACTTGAATTGCAAATGTTCAAATCTATTTAAGTGCATTACCTCTCTAATCAATGTATCAATTCAATTCTTTGTGCTCCACACTTTCTTCTCTTTGATGCTGTGCTTCACTGTTCATCGATGTCTATAGAATTCTATAGCTCTCCTTCAACTTGATTGATCAGGATTGTATGAATTTATCCTTCATCAGTTTCTCTTCAGCATCATCTTTTTATTCACTCACCCTCTACGTGATTGATACGGTAATGAATTAAGCTTGTCTCTTATATAGACATGATATTCACCATTTCTTGATTCTTGATTCTTGGCATGAAAAACAATCTAGCCAATCTGATTTAAAGCATAGCTCTTGATTTATCTCATAGTTATCTTTATGCCAATTATACAAATCTTCTTTAAATCAATCACTTAACTCTGGTCAAATAAAATAATGAAAACAACCAGTTAACTCTATCTTTTAGCTTTTTCCAGCTAGATATTTTATCATTTTCTAAATTCTCTTTTCTGTCAGTCAACTCTGTAGTTAGTTGTCGGTGACAACTGCCAAATCCATCAGTGTGACTCCAATTAGCTTTGGGATCTCCATCCATCTGGCATCATTGGAGTTTACTCATTGGGAAACTCTATCCTCAGCTTGTTAGGCATCCTGTGATTTTGCTTCATCAGGAAATACTATGTTTTGCTTATTTGGCATCACTGTGACTTTGGTTCTTTGCCTTTACCGATGGTGTGCACTCCGTCGATGTTATTTGTCACTTAGTGAATAATTGACTTTTATGCATTATTGAAAGCATAATCTTTGTTCCATTGATTCTCTAAAGTCTTTGGCATTATATACATGACCGTATAGATGATATCAAGTTGACATCATTGACAATACAAATCATTAATTGATTTAATGTCTTGCATTATCTTCAACTTAACATTATCAAACATTTAATCAGTTACATGTCATCAATCTCTCCCTTTGGCATTGATGGAAACATACAATATTATAAGACTATACTATTTCTAATACAATATGAAATACAATTGTTGAGATTCATCAAACTACCAAACAGTTTGTTTTGATAACCAATAAAAATGTCTGACTGTTGGTAAGCTCTATGTTAGCTTAGATTTGAATCTTGTAGTTCTCTGTGTTTCTTGTTCTGATGTGTTGCATCCTTTCCTTATTTCAATATCTCTCTTTTGACTTTTCTCCTTCTTTGATGTCTTTGTCCGTTGTCAGCAACTCTCCCTTTGGATATAATCTCTCCCTGTTGGAGTAATCTGATAATGGATAATCTTTGTTCTTTTTTTGAAGACTGTGACAATATGGAAACTTTCTCTCCCTTTGAAAACAATGCCAAACAAATATCTTAAAGATATTAGACATTAATGTCAAATAATCATTTTCTTCCATCCATAATATATTCCTTGAATTTCCCTTATCTATCAGTAATACAAAATATGCTCTGGTGCTCGATTGTGATATATACCATCTTGTATATAGATGTAGCTTTGAAGTTCATCTTTTTGATTGCATCAACATGAATGATTTTCCGATATCATATAGGTCAATGTATCCTTTAGTCTTTTACTGACTATTAGACAAGGGTTTGACCCCTAGTCTCTTTCTCAGGTATGAAAATGTATCCTTGGGCAGTGGCTTGGTGAAGATATCGACCAGTTTATCTTTTGATTGCACATACTCAAGTATCACCTCTTTTTCTTGAACTTGCTCTCTTAAGTAATGATACTTGATGGCAATATGTTTAGTCTTGGAATGCATGACTAGATTCTTGGAAATGTTTATTGCACTAGTGTTATCACAATAGATAGTCACTGGTTCTAAGATTTTCATATGCATACCTTCCAGCAACTATTTGATCCATGCAATATTTGAGCAATTTGTAGTAGCAGCAACATATTTTTCTTCTACAATAGACAGTGAGATGCATCCTTACTTCTTGCTAATCCATGTGATAAGTTTGTCACCCATAAAGAATGTTCCTCCAGTTGTGCTCTTCCGGTCATCAAGATTTCCAGCCCAATCAGTGTCGGTAAACACTTTTAGTTCAAATTTGCCATCTCTTTTATACCATAAGCCAAATTCCTCAGTATTCTTTAGATATCTTAGGATTGTTTTCACAATAGTCAAATGTGATTCCATGGGGTTAGCAGAAAATCTAGCAATAATTCCTACCGCATGTGCAATATCTGGTCTAGTGTGTAAAACATACATGAGTTTTCCAATCATTGATCTGTACATTGTTTGATTTACCTTTGTTGACTTGTCTTCCTTTTTTAACTTACATCTAGTAGCCATCGATGTTCCAACTGGTTTGGATTCTTCCATCTTGAATATTTTTAGGACCTCTTTGATGTATTTGGATTGTGTAATAAAAATACCTTCACTTGGTTGAATGATCTATAGACTAAGAAAGAACTTGATCTCTCCAAACATAGACATCTCAAATTCTTTGCTCATCTCATCAGCAAATGATTTGCATAGAATATCATTTCCTCCAAATATGATGTCATCAATAAATATTTTAGCAATCAAAGTGTTAGCATCAATATCTTCTTTCAAATAAAGATTACTATTTTCACTAGTCCTTATGAATCCAATACTTATTAGATAGGAATGAAGTCATTCATACCAGGCTCTAGGAGCTTGTATTAATCCATACAAGGATTTTTTAAGTCTACATACCATGTTCCTCTTGTCTGGATCAACAAACCCTTCTGGTTGCTCAATGTATACCTCTTCTTCAAGTATTTCATTTAGGAATGTTGACTTGACATCCATTTGATATACTTTGAATCCTTTGAATGCAACATAAGCAAGTAGTAATCTTACTCCTTCTATCCTACCAATGGGTGCAAAGGTCTCTCCATAGTCTATACCTTCCTCTTGTGCATACCCTTTGCATACTATTCTTTCTTTATTCCTTGTGAATTCTCCATTCTCATTCAGCTTATTTCTGAATATCTATTTTGTATCGATGACATTCTTGTCATCTGGTCTTGGCACAAGTGACCATGTTTTATTCTTCTCAATCTACTCAATCTCATCATTCATAGCACTTATCCATTCGTCATTATCTAGTGCAGTATTGACAGATTTTGGCTCAAACTCAGAAATTAAACAATTTGATTTTAAAGACTTACTTCTTGTTCTTGTACCATCTTTCTTATCTCCTATGATTTGGATCTCTGGATGGTTCCTTCTTACATATCTTGCAAGTACAAGTATAGTTCTTTGTCTATCAACTTGATCATTTTCCTTATCTTGATTATGTTCTTCATTACCTTGCACATTATCTTGATTATTATCATGACCATTGGTAATAGAAATCTGACCGTCAGTTGCAACATTTTGTTGTTATGGGATTAAGCACTATTTCTCAGGTAGAGTGTTGGGTTCTTAAGAGTATACAATCTTGTTGTAGTCCTTTGGTTCTTTTGTGCTTTCCAGCTCATTATTTTCTGCAAACTCATCAATATTTACATTTGCACTTTCAACTATTTTGTTAGAGGCTTTGATAAGACATTTAAAAGCTTTTCTTATGGTAGAATACCCCAAAAAAATACCTTCATCACTTTTGGCGTCAAGATTTCCATTTCTACCATCCTTTAAGACATAACATTGACTACCAAAGATCTTGAAGTAACTTACATTGGGTGTTTTACCATACCATAGCTCATAAGGTGTCATCTCTGTGTCCTTCAATTGTACTTTGTTAAGTGTATAGATAGCAATACTGACAGCTTGTCTCCAGAAGATTTGGGTGATGCCTTTCTCTATCATCAGTGTTCTTGCACAATCAACTATTGATCCGTTCCTTCTCTTAGCAATCCCATTTTGCTGTGTTGTTCTTGGTGCATAAACCTATCTTTTTATACCATGCTCATTACAGAAATTGGTGAATTCATCTTATATAAATTCTCCTCCTCTATCTAATCTCAAACATTTCAAATCCTTACCACTTTGTTTTTCTACCATAGCCTTATACCACTTAAATATCTTAAATGCTTCAGATTTATCTTTTAGAAACATAACTGTCATCATTCTAGAGTAATCATCAACAAAGAGAATAAAATATCTATCTCTATAATAGCTCTTTGTCCTCATAGGTCCACATAAATCAGTATGGACTAATTCGAGAATATCATCAGATGTATGGGTTTTACTTTTGAAGCTAGACTTTGTCATTTTACTTTTTTGACAATTTTTGCACATGATGTTGTCTGGCTTTATCATTTTCGGTAAGCCTCTTACATTTCTTATTCTGCTTATTTTTATCATGTTGTCAAAATTCACATGACACATTCTTTTGTGCCACAACCATATGTCTTCTTTTCTAGTCATTAAGCAAGTGGTGTTAGTATCATTTAGATAGAATAAGTTACCTTTAGTCTCTTGATCGGTACTAATCAGTTTTCCTAATTCATTGAAGATCTTTTCCTTCTTGTTCTCAAATGCTACTCTGTGACCTAAATTATTCAGCTGAGAAACACTCAACAGATTATAATTCAATCCTTTTACCCAATAATCATTTTCACATTTAATCAGGCTATTCAACATTATAGTTCCTTTACCTTCAACTGGGCAAGGTGTATCATTACCCATTCTTACTTTACCACCATTATAATACTCAAAAGTATTAAAATTTTCTTTGTCACCGGTCATGTGGTGAGTGCAACCACTATCTATAATCTAGATGTCATTCTTGCTAACCTTAGATATGAGTGCAGTTTCTACATACCTTTCATCTTCATCTGAATCATATTTCATAGCTACAAATACCATCTCGATGTCTTCATCAGGTTCAATGTTAGTATCTTCATCTTTGCAAGCATCTGGGTTGCTAGCCTTCTTGCCTCTATCCTTGTAGTCTCGGGTATCTCTTCTTTCTGATTTTATATAACTTATGTAATCCTTGTTATCACCTCTATCAGATTTCTTCTCAAAATATCTGTCAATACCTTTGTCATCTTTTCATTTGTTAGGACATCTTGCAGCAAAGTTTCCAATCTCTCTATAATTAAAGCATACAAGTGGTAACTTGCCTTTGTATTTACCTTTGCCTCTCTGCATTATCCTTGCCATGAGTACTTCTATTTCATCTAGATCTTCTTCTTTACTTTCAATTTCACTATCTCTTCTATATGTGTGTCTTTGACTTGATTTGCTTATTCTCATAGAAGACTTAAATGCAGACTCTAAGTTTGGTAAGACACTATTATCAAAGTTATTCATCTCAAATTAAATCAATCTACCAATTAAACTATCAAGAGTAACTGTGTTGTTTTCTACTGCTCTCATTTCTCGAATAGCAGAAACTCTAATAGAATATACAGGAAGTAAGGTTCTTAAGATTTTACTTACCACTGTCTCCTCTTCAAGTGTACCTCACACACCTCATATAGAATTGACTACTTCTTTTATTCTTGTGTTGTACTGTGTGATGTTTTCTCCTTCTTTAATTCTGAGATCATCAAATTTTCCTCTAAGGCTTTCTGCCTTGGCTCTTAGAACATTTGTATCACCTCCATGTACAAGCTTCAGTTTGTCCCACATTTTCTTTGTAGTTTTGCAATCCTTGACATCTTCAAATTCAACATCAGAGAGTGACGAAGAAAGCTCTATAACCATGCAGTTATGCTCATGCTTCTCTCTCAATTGATCTACTATCAAAGCGCCTATAGGCAAAACATATTCAGTATCTAAGTATTGAGTAACATCATTACTAATACCTGATAAGTGGAGTCTTATCCTTCTCTTCCATGAAGCAAAGTTTTCTTTGTTCAATTTGGGCACATCTCGTCTATTCATCTTGTGATCTTGACTTAGGTCTTGAAACCTTCCTTCTAATCACACAAGCTTTGATACCAATTGTTAGTAATAACTGAGAGGGGGGGTGAATCAATGGCTTCAAAAAAATTTCTTTATTCTAACCACCAATCAGATAAACCTGAGATTATTATGTCCCTTACAAGATGCATTCCATGAAATACTTTATAATAATTAACTGTTTGTCAATTTTCCTTTTCTGACCTTATTCTCCCTGATTATCGATAAGAAGTAAAACTTATTTATCGACACTCAGTAAATATGGATAGTATACTGATAAATCTAGAAATGCATATGTGAAATGTAAAACAATAAAGTAATAAACCATACACACATAACACAAGGATTTTAACGTGGAAACCTTGTTAAGGGAAAAAACCACTGGGATCGCCACCCCAAATTTTCACTCTTCTGAAGTGAGCCCTATTAGGAGCCAACCTTGTTAAAGGTTACAAACACACTGTTAGGTGTGACCCTGTTAGAGGATTTTATACATAGAGGTTGTCACTTAGTATCGGGAAACTTAGTTTTCTACCATCCTTGAATCAACCTCCTTCTTAGACTGTTAATAGACTTTAGGAAAATCTTGTGCTACTTTCATGAATCAACCTTTTTGGCACTCCCTAGGATGTACCTCACTTTATAGAAGACTGTTAAGTCCTGCTCTGTTAAGAGACTTGATGCTTCAATGTTTAAACTTAAACACAATGACCTATTTCTAATGCAACTTGAATTGTATATTTTCATATCTATTTAAGTACATTACCTCTCTGATCAATATATCAATTCAATTATTTGTGCTCCACACTTTTTTCTCTGTGATGTTGTGTTTCACTGTTCGTCAGTGTCTGTAGAATTCTTTAGCTCTCCTTCAACTTGATTGATCAGGACTATATGAAGTTATCCTTCATTAGTTTCTCTTCAACA
This sequence comes from Thuja plicata, assembly GCA_018584345.1. NCBI lineage: Eukaryota > Viridiplantae > Streptophyta > Pinopsida > Cupressales > Cupressaceae > Thuja > Thuja plicata. The sequence continues at coordinate 1,455,221 of MU227084.1, forward strand.
TCCTCTTTCTATTCACTCCCCCTCTACGTGATTGATATAGAAATGAATTAAGCTTGTCTCTTATATAGATATGATATTCACCGTTTCTTAATTCTTGATTCTTGATTCTTGATTCTTGATTCTTGGCATGAAAAATAATCCAGCCAATCTGATTTAAAGCATAACTCCTTATTTATCTCGTAGTTATCTTTATGCCAACTATAAAAATCTTCTTTAAATCAATCACTTAACTTTGGTCAAATAAAACAATGAAAAAAACCAGTTAAGTCTATGTTTTAGCTTTTACTAGCTAGATATTTTGTCATTTTCTAAACTCTCTATTCTATCGGTCAACTATATAGTTAGTCATCAGTGAGAACTGCCAGTTCCATCGGTTTGACTCCAGTCAGCTTCAGGATCTTTGTCTATTAGGCATTATTGGATTTTACTCATCGGGCAACTCTGTTCTCAGCTCGTCAGGCATCTTATGATTTTTCTTCGTCAAGAAATATTGTCTTCTACTCGTCGGGCATCACTGTGACTTTGGTTCTTTGCCTTTACCGATGGTGTGCACTCCGTCAATGTTATCTATCACTTAGTGAATACTTGACTTTTATGCATTGCTTAAAGCATAATCTTTGTTCCATTGATTCTCTGAAGTCTTTGGCATTATATACATGACCGTACAGATGATATCAAGTTGACATCAATGACAATACAAATCATTAACTGATTTAATGTCTTGTATTATCTTCAACTTAACAAATAGAAAATTATGAATTAGCAATAACAGTTTGTATTGTAAATATTTTTGTGAATGGATCTTTAAACACCCATCAAATGATCTATGTTATATATAAAGATGTTTTTCTTAAACAATGTCTAAGATTTGATTTATTTATCTAGTTTGTATTAAATCACATTAGTTTTTCAATAGGACCCAATTAGAATGGCTTCGCTTGAATATTATATTCTAAGCTTTGACTTATTTAAGTGGTTCATCTACAAAATGACTATCTAGTCACACAATGCACCTAGATATCCATTATGGTGTATGAGGCAGGAAAATACATGTATTGATGTTTTGTAGGTGTTGGAGAGCCATGCATGCTCATCTGATATTATACTAGATTTTTAAGTAGGATCCACTTAGTAGTGTGGTTTTAGATGAACCACATAGATATGTAAAAACTTAAGATATGTTGTATAAGCCTGACCAATTATTTAAACGTAATGATTATATCACAAAAACATCTATATAGATGACTCTATCACCTTGATCTTTATATCCATAAAGAACAGGGACAACTATAAGAAACCCGCCTGGGTAAAGGTGTAAAATCCTGACAAATCTTGCATTATTTTGGGGGAGAAATATTAATTTTGTTGGCAATTTTTTTTAATTTTAAAGGAAAAATTATTAATTTCTATTGGCTATTTTCTTTCAATAGTATGAAAATTCTCTAAATTCCTCGTGACCCTATCATTATTGTGTGGGAAAATAATAATATATTTGGAAATGATTTTACTTATATATATATATA
>MU227084.1:1456905-1486727 GCA_018584345.1 Thuja plicata
AAAATTGTAGAATTTGTTTGGCTAATCTTTTTTTATTTATGCGGAAAATACTTTTTTTTTTGGCATTTTTTCAATCCACATTCTATTAACAACTACATGCCATGAGTCATGACTAGTCATGATGGGCTAGTGCCAAATGGAAATTAATATAATAATTAAGGAAACATCACATCAAATCTCAAGAGAGTAGAACCTTGATTTGTTTCCAACTTTCCTCCATAGTAGTATCGATAAATGTGGCCAAAGGTACACATACCTACCAACCATCATTTCACCTTATAAATTTATTATTTAGGACCGCTGGATGATCCAAAATTAATAAATTAAATTCTATTTCAAGCCAAAATTTTAAATGTTACAAATTTCTACATAAAGTTTGTAGAATGGAGACACGTGTCAAATTTGTAAACTTAACTTTGCATCGTAATATGAAATGTCAACCACAGATAGTTATAGGGACGATTAATAATATTGTATTATTGTGATGAACATTAAATAAATGTCTTATCATTGAAATTCTAAAGTATGATCATCCATGCATGGAAATCCAATTTAGTAATAATAGAATATTGTTATTCTCAATTCCGTACACTCTTCCATTTATGGAAATGATTTATAGAGAGATATCAAATATTTAATGCAATGCATTTAGAAAAATACTATATATGTGGCTTCCTTTGGCCTTTGTAAAGGAAAAATATTTAGGGTTATAGAATAGATTTAAGAGGATTGGGAATTATTATCAATCAGTGGTAAACATAAATTCAGTGATTTTTTAAAGCTATTAATAGATGATTTGGGATTTTTTCTTCTTCAATTCTTCTCGGGTAGACAAAGTTTAGTATTTGGTTGAAATTCAGGTTTAGGCATTTTTCAAATTTCATTTTTATTTCTAAATTATCTTTGAGTTTGGGTAGATAGAGTGTGGTAGGCCCGTATCTAGGTGTACATTGTATAATTTGAATATGGATAGTCCTATCTAGTTGACAACTTAGGAGAAGATGACAATCTTTTAGGGCACTATCAAAGACAAGACTCTGAAATCAATTTGTTGGCAAGCCCAAGTTGGAACATTTATAAATGAGGTCATGCGAATGGTGTTGAGTCATAAATTTCTAGTATCTATTTACATTTATTGAGTGAATATGGACATCACATTTTGGTTTTTGGCCTCTCTTATGGACCACATAGGAGACAAGCTACATATACTACTACTACTGAGGCAGGATTTTAAAGAAGAAGTCCTAGGGTATCACATTCAAGTTGTCACCCTTGTAGAAATAGGGGTGGGGATCCCATGGCCAATGGATATACACAAGCTCTAGAAACCAGAAAAAAATATGGCCTGACAATCATTTATTATGAACTTGAATGACAAGCAACTGGAGCAACATAGGAAATGGGCATCAATTGAGAGAAATTTCCTCCATAAATTGTTTATCCTTGATGAAACTTGGGACTACGGATGGTTGTAAGAATTTATAGAACTTATCATCTCCAAAGCATTCCACTTAGAATGAAGGTAAGGACAGGACCCAATTTTTTTTGAAATGAATGGTTTTTTTTTTTTTTTTGCAGGTGGCCCTAATTTTTTGAAATGAAGATCAACCTACCATTGCTATACCACCTTTTGGATTTCGCTTCTTGAAGAGGTTATTATAATATTTTGGTAGATTTAGGACTACTCCCACTCCAAAGTGTACTCATAATTCTATGTGAATTCATTATTCTATACATCTTATAGCTACTCTTTAATTTACATATTCATAAAAATATCAAATATTAATGAAAATTTCACAAATTCATTAAAAATGCTTTGTCGCAATGAGAGATTTAGTGTTTGAATGAAATGGACAAAGTTTTTGTAATAAAATTATGTTTCATACTAAATTGTGAATCTGTAACGTAACAAATTGAAATTATAATTATTCCTTCTCATTGTGTTGCATTATTTATGAAAGATAGAAAATGTTAAGTAAAAATTTCACAAATTCTATAAAATTGCTTTGTTGCAATGAGAAGATTTTAATATTTGAATGAAATGGAAAGTCTTTATTATAAAATTGTGTGTGATACTAATTTTTTGAATCTCTAACATAACAAATTGAAATTATAATTATTGCTCCTCATTGCATTGCATTATTTATCAAAGATAGAAATTGTTATGTTATTTATGATATTATTTCTTTTTTATTTATATCACACCATCTGGGTTTACTTTACATACCAAAATTAAAAGGTTGAAAAGAGTAATTTGACCGAGTAATTAATAATTTAATTATAACATAAGCAGTGAATGCATATAGTATACTATTTTATATTAATGTAGTATGAGATCCTTACATATATTTCATACCTATTTTCCAAACAAAGCACTATTTCCAAAACCTCTGTTATAAGACAACCCCTAAAGTATAGTCTAAACCAGGGTCTAGATCAATATCTAGATTTTTTTATATGTTATACAAAACATGGGTGAGGGGACTCATCTAAAAAACTACTAGTAACCCAAAAATACAAAATATAGACTAGAGAGTGCCCCATTATTCAAACATTTCCAACCCATCGGTGCCTTGTCATTGCTAAATTCATAGCCTCTCATTTCACCTCTATTCTGGCCAGCCTAAATTTATTGGTAGTGGGGATGACCAAATAGTCCTCTCCATAGTTGGAATTGTCTTCCCCTCTAGTGATGTCCTCCACATCCATGATTGGGTGAGTTTGCACCTCAGATCCCCGAATGTAGTACTTATATGGTAAGTAAATGATAAGATTCTCATCCATATTATCAAGTACAACATCGATGTGTTTCAAATATGTATGTTGAAACACCATCTAGGAGAGGCTTTTCATTGATTCCTTGTAAAAACTCGTATATATGACAATGGCTAGGGAAAAAAACAAAATGTCTAAGATGACCTTATGCCTATGATACTAAAATGAAAACTCTAGACCTACCACTACATTAACTACATGCTTAATGTACATGTGATCATTCACTAGTACACCCCTTAACCACTTATTAGTAACTTACCCTACAAATACTCCCATTGATTTCATCGCATTGAGAATTATAGGTCTGTCCATCTCTCCCAACTCTAAACTCACTCCTCAGCATTACGAATAATCTTTTTGTTTTCAAGTGAAAACTAGAGCCACCTCTATGTACAATTTATAGGAAAAAAATCAATTTGATAGTGGACACTTTTCTTACAACTTACAAGTTACCTTGAGCAATATGAATCATACAATCTTGCCTCATGATCATAAATAACTAAATTATCTTGAGTGATACAATCTTGCCCATTTTTGGGGAGGTCCTACCACAATTTCCTTATACCCAAATGAAAGTAAACTACATGTAAAAAAATAGAGAATAAATGTTTATTTTTTATTATCATTAATAGCTATTGTCACTTATTACCTTAGTTCAATATAATAGCATTGCCAACCTGACAAGAAATTATATTACCAAAATTAATAATTTTGTAGACTTTCTAAACCTTAAACCCTAAACCCTAAATAGCCTATGGGAGTCCCACTATCCCACTCATGCCTGCACAACATAATCTACAATCAATTTGTTGATTGTTAGATGATCATAGATCAATGACATAAACTTGATTGCAAGATGAAGTTCTAAAGGATGAAAAGTTTTACAAACTTCATCTAGAAAAGAGATGTGTATCAGGGTGATGTGTTAGAGTGTTGAATTAAATTTTAAAATTTTTGAGTGCTGTAACATCTATGATGTCAAATAGGTAACAACCTATGGGACCCACCATCCACCTAATACCTATGTTGACATGGCATGGATTTGTCATTAGACATTTGTGATTTAACTAAGTATACTAAATTAACTATACTTATTACTTAATAATAACTTATAAGTAAATTCAAATTTTACTATAATGAAAAATATAAATCAATTTAGTGACCAGTGGATGATCGCATATCAATGATATAAGCTCTATTTTGGATCAATTTTCTGAAGGATAAAAAATTCTACAAACTTCCTTTGGAAAAGAGACATATTTGGGCGTGACTTGTCAGATGGAATGAATGAAATATTTGAGTTACATAACATCGATAAGGAAAAACAACCTATGTGACCCACTATTTGACTGATACCCATGTGGCACAAAATTATGATTGGACATTGGTGATTTAACGAAGTATACTAAATTAACTATACTTATTACTTAATAATAACTTGTAAGTTAATTAAAATTTCACTATAACTGATAATCTAAATCAGTTTAATTATTATTGGATACTTGCATATCAATGATTTAAGCTCTATTTTGGGATGAAGTTGTGAAGGATTAAAAATTTCTACAAACTTCCTTTGGAAAACAGACGTGTTGGTGTGACGTGTCAATTTGGATAAATGAAATCTTTGAGTAACATCCATGATGCAAAAAAATAACAACCTATGACACCTACATTGGTGGTTTATGATTTAATTAAATCTACTTAAATTTTAACTATATCACTAATTAACTATAATAAATTCATTGACTGTTACATGATAGAAAATCAATGGCATAAGCTCTATTTCTGGCAACAGTTATGAAGCATATAAAAATCTTCAAAAAAATTGTGGAAAAACAACATGTGTGATGTATCAATCTTAAAAGAGAAGGAATACAATCATTAACACTTTGAGACTACATCAAGGATAATACTATTCTATGAATTTTTCCCTTTAGGATTTGAGGATTTTGAAATAAATGGATATTTGACTTTGTGCTAACTAGTGAACTAGGAAGATTCAAAGAAAAGATTGAGGGATACAACAAAGTTTGTTTGCGTTAGTCTATCTATTCATCACTTCAAATTTGAATTATAGGTAAAATATAAAATACCTAGATCCCACAATTTTTATTTTTTAACCTTTTGGTTTAGATTGTAAAATTAGGTGTTGAGGGTTTATATTTTCAAGCTTGTGTACCACCATTTTTTATCATTACCAATGATGGAGAAACCAAAAGGAACAATAAAAGAAAATAAATACTATACCCAACTAGTTAACACCCTAGGTTTCACTAATGAATACCATGCTATTTAACATAATGTTATCCATGGTAGGTTAGCCACAAAAATTATATTTCCATTTGACAATAAGGAGGTAACCACAACTAGCAGGGCATCTAATTTTATTTTTAACAAAATGTTAAGAGAACACACAAATGAAATTGGTCCTATTATGTCATAATAGGTTGTACTAAGGGATCTTAAAGAATCTTATGTCACAATAAGATTTGTTAAGCAATATTATATCACAAAACGTCCTAATAAGAGGTCCTAGGTTTCTTAAGGTTCCCTAGGTGTCTTTAGGGGTAGGAGATAGAATCTTGAGAGAGAGAGAGAGAGAGAGAGAGAGAGAGAGAGAGAGAGAGAGAGAGAGAGAGAGAGAGAGAGAGAGAGAGAGAGAGAGAGAGAGAGAGAGAGAGAGAGAAGGGCATTGTGTTGGTGAGTAAATTTTTCTAATGTTTTCTAATAATTTTCTAAATTTTCCTAAGGTTTTTTATTTTCTAATTAAAAAAATTATAAATTACTAGAAATGAAAATTACTAATATAAATAACTGAAAACAATTTAGAAAAAAAAAAAATTTCGTAACATTTCCTATAGTTTTCTAACATTTTATGACATTTTCTAACAATTTTCAAATCTTTTCTATAGTTTTCTAACATTTTTCTATGGATTTCCAGCATTATCTAATAATTTAAAAAAAAAAATTAAAAATTACTGATAAGGAAAAACTAAGTAAAATAATTGAAAAACATATAATTGAAAATAAAAATAAACAAAGAAAGGAAGACATGTCTGCACTTGACATCAATGATGATCAAAAGAAGTCGAAAGTGCTCACAAAATGTTCTCTCCAACCACTGGGTCCACATGTTCAATAAACAATAAAGATGAAAATGGAATTGACGACATGAAATATATTTGGAAACTAGCCAAAGGGGTGTTCATGCGAAGGGGGAGTTCACATGAACACCCACACATTAGTGTGTTCATGTGAATAGATTTACCACCTTTGTTTGAAGACCCCCTTCCCATGAAGGGGTCAAAAATGAATTTTCTTCCTCGCTTGATTTTTCTTCATGCCCAACAGTGGGACACACAATTGTGAGATCTCCCTCCTCCCTCTTTTTGGTATCCTTCAATCACACTTTGGTATGTGGAATCAACCTTTAAAATATGAGAAATCTTCAACATTTTTCCAAATATATAAGAATTTTCGACACTTGAGCAATGTTTGTAAGTTCCAAAACTCTAGAAAATTACATTTAGATAAACAACTAGAGAACACTAAAGCCCAAGGAAATGAGAAGATAGAGGAGACTCCCTCTTAAACTAAGGAAATTGAAAGAAATCTTAAATTGACCAATAAACAAAATATGTATGATTTGTTTCCCTCCTCAAAGGGTTGGGTAGGTGTTTCAAATTATTTAACAAGGAGACAAAAATATAGAGAAGAATCATTCCTAGAGTGAATAAGCTAATGAATAGATTGCATAGGAGAAGGAAGGTGAATGGGTCATTCAATAAATTATCTTTGAAGTGGTTATTGATTCTAAAGTAGTTAAGGATACCTCTTTGGAACTTTCTACTTGGGCCCCAAAGAGAAAGGTGATAGTATATCTAAATTTTATCAAACCTAAAGGTTTAGTGTTATGCCCTAGCTTGGTTCCTTCTTTAGATGCTTTGATGACCTTAAAATAGGAGACAAATGTTTCTACTTTTAAATTTACTAGGGGAGATTTCAAGTCTAATATTGTGGACCTGGGTAGCAAGGAGAACTCTTCTTTTCTTAACATCCTATTAAAATATAATCCAAGAGATATAGTTAAATGCAAAGGCCTAAAAAATATTAAGAAAAACCTCTCCCTTTTAGGGTTTTCTTATACACCCACACCTTCTAAATCCAGAAAAAAACCCTTGATGATGAAGATGTTGACATGTAATGGACTATTATGGATGAAAAAGTTAAGAAAAAGACAAAAGAATATGTAGGGAATGAAACTAATGAAGGTAGACCTTCCCAAAAGGAATCTAGAGACAGAGAAATAGTGAAGGATGTGGAAAATTGTAAACAATGAGTCAGTGATGGTTTCTCTGACACAAAAAAAAAATAGTAGAATATGAAAATCCACTTTGGAGTGGTAATGGAACAGTCCAAGCTTGGGTTTCTATTTTTTTTCTACTGATCATGAAAATTATTTCATGGAACATGAGGGGCTTGAATATTCAAACCAAACAATACATGCTCAAGTGTTCTATATTAGATTATAAGATTGATATTCTTCTTCTTCAAGAAACCAAAATGAAGGATGAGGGGTTTAAGAAGGTTTTTAATAAGATTTGGCCTCTTTTTTATTGGGAAATCAATGGCATTGACAATTCCTTGGGAGGTATTTCTACCCTATTGAACCCATATATTTTTTCTTGGTAATATTTTACATTCTTCCAAAAATATCTTAATTATCACTTTTAAAACCTTAAATTTGGGTTTGAACTAGAAACTAATCAATTTAAATGGGCCTAATGTCAGATATTCTAGAGCTTCCATATGGAACTCTTTAGCTTATCTTATACTTAATATTCTATAGGACAAATGGATTCTTAGGGGAGTCTTTTATTCTCCCCTTTATCCATCAGAGAAATTGGGGGGGGGGGGGGGGAGACTAAGGATTTTAGTGATAGTGTGAGTGATTTGGTGGATTTATTCTTTGCTATAGGCCTGATGGATATAGACTTACAGTGATCACTCTAGTTTAGACATATTTCTACTATCCTTTAATTGGCATAATTTAGGTCATTTTTTCCCTGACTATTCAACCTAAAACTGGATTAGATCGTAATGCTATAATTCAACACTGGGATGAAGGACTGAGAAAGGGCCCCTTTCCTTTCAGATATGAAATAGTTTGGACCATGCACCATGATTTTTGAAACTAAAAGTTGCCCTGTAATTGCTCCCCAATGTTTCAAATTAATCATAAGTTGAAAATAATAAGAGATAAATTCAAGGGGTGGAACACAGTTTCCATAAGAAAAAATTCCCATGCTAAAAAGAAAGTATCATAAGAACTGAATAAAAATCAAGAGAAGTTGGAAATGGGTTAAAATAATGTGGCCATGTGTCAAAAAGAAATAACTACAAGGGAGAGATGGTTTAAATTTAATAAGAAGAAAAAATTCTTTTGGAAACAAAAATCCTAAGTTCAATGGTTAATTGAAGAGGATAAAAACACTAAATCATTTCAACATTCTTCTTTAAAATAGAGAAGTAGAAATAAGATAAGAAAAATTCATCTTTGTAATGGATCTTTTACTAAATATGAATATATCATATCAAATATAGCTCTCTCTCTCTCTCTCTCTCTCTCTCTCTCTCTCTCTCTCTCTCTCTCTCTCTCTNATATCTCTCTCTCTCTCTCTCTCTCTCTCTCTCTCTCTCTCTCTCTCTCTCTCTCTCTCTCTCTCTCTCTCTCTCTCTCTCCAAATTTCTAAAAACTATTTTTGAACGCAAAATCCCAAAGTTTATCGAAACAAAATTATAAATTTTGAACACTAATTTTTATTTAATTCAATTGAACACCAATCTCTGAATGTTTGCACATAATACTGGAAATTATTTATGAATTCAAAGAATCATGCACCTAGAATTATGTTCAGAAATATTTGTTCTGTTGCTGCTTTCATTAACTGTATATCTCCATGCTAGAACTGCAACGTAGTCTAAAAGGATAATGATAGTGGTGGAACCTGGAAATAGTTCCACAATGGCCAATTCTTCTTGTTCACATGATGGTCTTCTATCATGCATGATTATTATCTTCCATGGGAATTGGAAACACCTCTAGTGAACATTAGATATTATGTTGTCTCTTCTTCCGCAACCATATATATTGTCAGATTTGTGTTTACTAGGGTTGTAAGAAATAGAGACGGCTCGTCCCAAACATGACCTTCCTATTATGTGCCATTACAAATATATGTTGTCAAATATTAATATTCTGTAGTAATTCTCTAGAAAAATTGAGCCCCCTCACCCTTGATGGACACCTATCAAAAATAAATACTGATACTTCCTCTCGGTCTGGTGGTCCCAACTAGATGAATCCTGAAATACATTTCTATACCTTCAATTCTCTCATCTATCTAGGAACGCGTAATAACGAATTGGTGTAATGCACAGGTGTAAGACTCAGGGATTCCAACTTGTCAATCCACTAGGTCAAAAAGTCATATTCTAACAAAGGAATGGTTTTGTCTTCATCTACAAACACTTTCACAAAAGTCTTCAAGCATGGCCAACTTCCTCCACGAAGGTATTATTTAATCACCCAAAATAGGTTAAGTCCCATAAGGGAACTACCGCAAATACACTAAATAATATTAAACATATTCGTGTTAGAAAAATGCTAACTTCCATAACATATAATTATTTAATATTAATTGGATTTTAGATTTAATATTAAATAATTACCTCCTTTATTAATCATTTTCACTTTTCTTATTTGATTAATTTGGGGACATGACAAGTCTCTCCTGCCTCGTGTAGCTTGCCCATAAGCAATGATGAATTTGGATGGGCCAAAATCTACTCATTCTCCGAGGTTGCATCATCCAATGACAAATTTATCCATTTGATCATATATTTGTGAATGGTTCAATTATGCAAATGTTGAGCCCGCATATCTACAACCACCTCTAAAGTCGTTTCAAGTTTCCCTTCTTCATCCAAGGGAGGTAACTCTATGGAAACAGTGACCTACTGGCCTAAATTCTTTTTGAGACAAGAAATATGCAACACATTATGTATCCTACTACCGGCTGGAAGATCTAGTTTATATGCCACCTCACCAGTTTTTCCAATAATCTGATAAGGTCCAAAAAATTAAGGTTTCAATTTCTTTGCCCCACTGCGCTTGAGGGATGAATGCCGATAAGGCTGTAATATAAGGTATACTAAATCACCCACCTCAAAACTCTATTCAACCCTCTTCTTATCTACATAAGTCTTATTTTGATTTTGAGCACAACGTAGATTTTCCTTAAGGTCTTTCAAAATGTCCTAACACTCCTGAATCCATTCACGAGACTTGGGTACATTACTGTAATCAAAAGAAAGATCAAGGAAGGATAAAGCATCATTACCCATATAAGGCTTTGAATAGCATCATATCGATAGACATGTGGAAAGTTGTATTATAGCAATACTCCCCTAAGTTCAACCATCAGAGTCATGCTTTTTGATGGCCTATCACATAATTGTGGAGGTAGCCTTGAATCTATTTGTTGATAATTTTGGTTTGACCATCGGTTTGAGGATGGTAACTAGTGTTGTGGTGCAACTTGGTACCTATCAACCTAAATAATTCCACTCAAAATTTACTCTAAAATTGGCTATCTCTTGTTAGGATGAATTTAGAATAACTGAGAGGGGGTTGAATCAGTTATCCTCGGGTCTAGATGTGCCCATATAAAACTTTGAACCAACTTCAACATCTTAGATTTGGTTGGCAGCAATAAACAACAAAAGTGTGTAGTTTATAGTACTAATGAAATAGGCTTGCATAAACTTAACAGTAAAACACAACAATAACATTCACACATTTTGACACCATGATTTAATGTGGAAACCCAATATGGGAAAAACCACCAGTAACATGCTACCAAAATTTCACTCTTCTAAAGTGATGCCATGTTAGGAGCCTACCCTGTTAAAGGTTACAAAACACACTGTCAAATGTGACCTGGTTATAGGATTTAATCACCCTGTCAAGACTGGCCTTGTTAGAGGACTTAGAACATTCTAATCTGAATGTCACCTTGTTTAAAGGATTTGTACAATGACTATTAGGTCAACCTAGTTAAAGGATTTGAATTGATACAATGGTTAGAAAGTAATCAGTAGGTGTGATCTGATACATACAACTTACTTTCCAAATCTAGATCCAATTCAGCTCTAATGCTAATTCACTGAGTGGCCTCCATTTTCATCTCAAACTTCAGATCTGCTTGGAAATCCATCAAGCAATCACTTCGCTTCTCTGCTCAGCCTTCTCTTGTAGGTCTTTACCAATCAGTCAATTAACCATGCAATACTTTGCATTCCACTTCTCCTTACTTGGATACTATAACAATAACCCCAGTAGGTTATAATATACCTCTTCATCTAGGTTAGATAAATATTTTTCTGCTTAATTAAGATCATACATCCTAGGTTAGGTCAGATCCAATAAATCTTTCCATCATTACATTTAATTTACTTCTCCAATACATTCATTAATTAAACATTGAATCCATGCACTAATAATGGTTTCCTATGCATTAAATGAATGTGGATCAATCTTAATTAACAATGTATATCCCAATAAAATAAACTATGTTGGCCATAGATCTCAAATCTCATCAATTAACAAAATACTGTTGCTCAGCTTTCTCTATCTCCCTCAACATTTCACAGGCACTCAGTATCATCTTTGCATTGCTCGACATGACCTTTCGCTTTGCTCGACATTGAATTTTCTTTTCTCAAAATTGACCTTCCAGTGAAATTTCAGTGATAGATAAATAATGTATCACTTTGCCAAAGTGCCAAATGATCAAGTACCCTGGTGTATACTCATAACTCAACCATTTCCTTGATCTTCTTGTTATCCCATTCTTTTCAAATCTTCATCAATCAATAGATAAGGTACTCAAACATATAGCAATAGTCTCACCCATTAAGGTTTGATATCAATGATAAAATAACAATTGTCAACATTGTAGCAATATTTCCAACAATCTCCCTCTTTGGCATTGATGGCAACACTAAATTGTAAAACAATGATTTCCAACCAAAGTTACCATACAATCCAAAAAGTGTCTGTGTTCCTGATATGAGCAAATCTTCATTAATGTCTGTAGCTTCATTCTTACTCCCTCTATGTCTATAATTACACTAAAATATTTTTTGTTACTGTTCAGCTCCTTCTTTCAGTAATATATCCCTTATATTTGTTGTTTATCTCCCTTGTATCTGTTGTTTTAGCAATATCTCCCTCTTTGACAACAATGCTAAAGATGTTGACATCTTCATTATGTAGATTCTTCTATTCTAATATTTGTATCATGTTGTTCCTGTCATCTTTGTGTATGACTGATCTTCTTTTTATGTTCTTGTCTTCTACTTCACAATTTTTAGGCAACATCCTAAAAATGTTACTTACTATGCATCAATGTGTCAAGTGTTCTGATTAAAACATTTGATGCAATAGTACCATTCAACACTAGTTAGTCTCTGCTAGAGGAATTACCCCCAATTTACCTCTTAGATACTCATGAGCATCCTTTGGTAATGCTTTTGTAAATATGTTTGCCAACTGTTCCTTAGTGTTCACATATTCTAGTCTCACTTCCTTCTTCCGAACTAGCTCCCTCAAGTAATGATACTTGATAGCTATATGTTTTGTCTTAGAGTGCATTGCAGGATTTTTAGAAATATTAATGGCACTCATGTTATCATAATATATGACAACTGGTTCTATGACACAATGTTTGAACAATTAACTTCTCCTGCCACATACTCGGCTTTAGTTGTAGATTGTGAGGTGCAATTTTGTTTCTCTCTTGTCCAGGAAACTAATCTTTTCCCCAAAAGAAATGATCCTCCTATGGTGCTTTTTCTATCATCAACATTACTAGCCCAGTCAAAATTAGTATAGACTCTGAGTTCAAACTTGTCATTCCTTTTGTAATATAGGCCATAGTCTTCTGTACCTTTCAAATATCTTAGAATTATTTTTACTGCCATTATATGTGTCTCTTTTGGATTAGTATAAAATCTAGCAACAATTCCAACTGCTAATGAAATATCAAGTCTACTGTGTACAACATATTGCATCTTACCAATCATTTATTTGTATAGTGTTTGATTTACCACTTTTGTATCATCATTCTTTGCCAACTTCTGTCCAGTAGCCATGGGTGTACTCAGTGGTTTTGAATCTTCCATACCAAAAAATTTTAGTATCTCCTTGATATATTTTGATTGAGTAATATAGATACCATTCTTCATTTGATGTATTTGTAATCCAACAAAGAATTTTATCTTACCGAACATAGACATTTCAAATATAGTTTGCATCTCTTTTGAAAATGCTTTACATATCATATCTTGTCCACTGAATATGATGTCATCAACAAACATTTCAGCAAATAAAATTCCTTTACCTTGCTCTATTTTCAAATACAGATTGTTTTTGTCATTTGTTCTTGCAAATCCAATCTTCATCAAATAATTGTGCAATCTTTCATACCATGCTCTGGGTGCTTTTCTCAATCCATATAATGCCTTGTGCAGTCTGCAAACCATGTTCCTCTTACTTGGGTCAACAAATCCATCAGCTTGTTCAATATATACTTCCTCTTCTAATATCCCATTTAGAAATGCTGACTTCACATCCATTTTATATACTTTAAATCCTTTGTAGGCTGCATATGCAAGTAGAGTTCTCACACCCTCCAATCTTGCAACTGGGGTGAATGTCTCTCCATAGTCAATTCCTTCCTCTTGTGCATAACCTTTGCATACCAGTCTTTCTTTATTCCTTGTCACCTCTCCATGTTCATTCAGCTTGTTTCTGAATACCCAATGTGTACCAATTACATTTTTCTTTTTAGGTCTCGGTACTAGTGTCCATGCCTTGTTCTTTTCAATCTGTTCTATCTCTTCATTCATGGCTTGAATCTAGTCTTCATTGTCCAAAGCATATTTTACTGTCTTAGACTCAAAATCAAATAGCAAACATGTGTCTTCTCTTAATTTGCCTCTTGTCATAATTGTAGAATCCTTTTCTCCTATGATTTTATCAGGTTTATGGTGCCTTCTTACATACTTTTCCAAAGTAGGCCCTTTTTCAGCTACAGTTTGATCATTCAAGTTTAGTTCAGGGTGAAACTGTGACTCAACATCTCCATCAGATAGCTCGGCAGTCACTTCTTGTTGCTTGATAATTTTTTTTCTTTTTCTCGGTAGGTGTAGACTGTTGCTCAACAACTTCATTTTTAGTTTCGTTAGAATCCTCCTCTTTAGGATAGCTGAATGATCTGTAACTTTCAGTCTCAATTATGCTTTCAGCTTCATTTCTTTCTGCATATTCATCAATTCTAACATTTGCACTTTCCATAATTTTGTTAGTTTTAGAATTCAAACATTTGTATGCCTTACTCTTAGTGGAATATCCAAGAAATATGCCTTCTTCTCCTTTAGCATCAAGTTTACCATTTCTGTTATCCTTCAATATAAAACATCAACTCCCAAATAATTTAAAATAACTTATAGTAGGTGCATGTCCATACCATAGCTCATAAGGTGTAGTATTTGTACCTTTCTTGACTTGTACTCTATTCAAGGTATAAACAGCTATACTCACAACTTCTCTCCAATATTTCTGTGCAACATTTTTCTCCATCATTAATGTTCTAGCACAATCCATGATAGATCAATTTCTTCTTTTAGCTATACCATTATGTGGTGGTTTCCTAGGTGCTAACATCTATCTTTTTATCCCTCGATCATTGCAGAACCTGTAAAACTCATTAGAAATGAACACACCTCCTCTGTCAAATATCAAACATTTTAGACTCTTACCTATTTCCTTTTCAACTTTTGCCAAGTACCACTTAAATAACTAAAATGTATCAGATTTTTCTTTGAGAAACATAACAGTCATCATCCTAGAGTAGTCATCTACAAATAGAATAAAATATTTGTCTCCACAGTAAATTTTCTCACCAATAGGTCCACAAAGGTCAGTATGAACCAATTCCAAAATATTCTCAGAAGTATGAGTTTTGCTCTTAAAACTAGATTTAGTCATTTTGCCCAACTAACATTGCTTACACATTGCATTCTCAGGTTTCTTTAACTTAGGTAGCCCTCTAACCTTTTTCAATTTACTTATGCTTACCAGGTTATCAAAGTTAACATGACATAGCCTCTTATTCCATAACCAAACATCATTATATTGTGCAAACAAGCATGTCTCTTCAGCTAAATCCAGATAGAACAAGTTACCTTTTTTTTTCTCACCACCTCCAACTAATTCTCCATTGGCATCATAGATATTTTCTTTCCTGTGATGGAATTCAAATCTATAACCAGAAGTGCTCAGCTGTGAAACACTCAACAAATTATACTTAAAATCATCAACCCAGTATACATCATCACATCTAATCTTGCTAGTTATTTGAATTGATCCTTTCCCTTTAACTCTGCAATGTGTATCATTACCAAACTTAACATATCCACCTTTACATTGATCTAAGGTTTCAAATTTGTCCTTATCACTAGTCATGTGATGTGAACAACCATTGTCAATAATCCAATGATCACCTTTACTCATATAAGAAATTAGTGCAGTTTTCTCATCATCATCAGAATCATCTTTGATTGCAACATACACAACTTCTATATCATTTTCATCAGATTTATTAGATTCACTCTTAGAAGCTTCTTCAGCTATATAACATGTTTTCTTACCTTTGTCTTTGTAATCCTTGTACTTTTTGTAGTCTTGGTCATCCTTTATGTCTTTGTACTTGCTGTCTCTTCTTTCATCTTTCACATTCTTGTCAGGACATCTAGCAGCAATATGACCAACTTTGTTACAAGAAAAACAAATAATAGGAACTTTACCTTTGAATTTTCCTTTTCCTCTAGCTAGTCTCCTTGCCATAAGTGCCTCAATCTCTTCTAGATCATCATCTGAGGTGTCACTGTCACTGTTCACACATTTCTTTCCTTTCCTTAATTTTTTGATGACCATCTGTGACTTGAATGCAAATTCAACATCTTGTGGAGTATAGTTGTCAAAATTTGACATCTCAAATGCAGCAAGTCTACCTACCAAAAATTTTTAGAGTTAAATTGTTATTAGGAGTACATCTCAGTTCTTGAATTGCAGATACTCTAATAGCATAAATAGGAAGAAGTGTTCTTAGTACCTTTCTAATGATAGTGTCATCATCAATAGCTCCCTTAGCTCCTGTAATAGCATTTACAACTTCCTTTAATCTATCATAATATTGTACTATATTTTCTCCTTCTTGCATTTTGAAATCATCAAACTTACCTCTCAAGCTTTCATATTTGGCTCTTAGTACATTCGTATCACCTCCATAAATGGTTGCAAGGGCATCCCACGTCTTCTTTGCACTTGTACAATCCTTGATTTCCTCAAATTTATGATAGTTCAGAGATGATGCAAGTTCCAACATTGCTTGATTATGTTCATTCTTTTTTTTAATTGTGTAGCATTTAGAACTCCAGTAGGGGCTACATGTTCTATTTCAATATGTCATTTAGAAAAATCACCAATACCAGCCAAGTGAAGTTTCATCAAACTTTTCCATGCAGGAAAGTTTTCCTTGTTAATCTTCGGTCCATCCCTTTTATACATCTTGATCTTT
This sequence comes from Thuja plicata, assembly GCA_018584345.1. Classification (NCBI taxonomy): domain Eukaryota; kingdom Viridiplantae; phylum Streptophyta; class Pinopsida; order Cupressales; family Cupressaceae; genus Thuja; species Thuja plicata. The sequence continues at coordinate 1,473,387 of MU227084.1, forward strand.
ATCTCCAAGTACCTTTAAACTTTTTCAAGAGAACAAGTGCTCTAATACCAATTGTTAGGATGAATTCAGAATAACTGAGAGGGGGGTGAATTAGTTATCCTCAGGTCTAGATGTTCCCATATAAAACTTTAAACCAACTTCAACAACTTAGATATGCTCAACAATAATAAACAACAAAAATGTGCAGTTTACTGTACTAATGAAATAAGCTCATAGAAACTTAACAATAAAACACAACAATAAAATTCACACATTTTGACACCATGATTTAACGTGGAAACCCAATATGGGAAAAACCACCAGTAACATGCTACGAAAATTTCGCTCTTTTGAAGTGATACCCTGTTAGGAGCCTACCATGTTAAAGGTTACAAAAAACACTGTCAAATGTGACCTGGTTAAAGGATTTAATCACCTTGTCAGGAGCGGCCTTGTTAGAGGACTTAGAACATTCCAATCTAAATGTCACCTTGTTCAAAGGATTTATAGAATGACTGTTAGGTAAACTTGGTTAAAGGATTTGAACTGATACAATGGTTAGAAAGTAATCAATAGGTTTGATCTGATACATACAACTTACTTTGCAAATCCAAATCCAATTCAGCTCTAATGCTAATTCACTGAGTGGCCTCCATTTTGATCTTGAACTTTAGATCTGCTTGGAAATCCATCAAGCAATCACTTTTATTTTCTACTTAGCCTTCTCTTCTAGGTCTTTACCAATCAGTCAATTAACCATGCAATACTTTTTATTCCACTTCTCCTTACTTGGATACTATATAACAATAACCACAGTAGGTTATAATATACCTCTTCATCTAGGTTAGATAAATATTTTTCCACTTAATCAAGATCATAGATCTTAGGTTAGGTCAGATCCAACAGATCTTTCCATCATTACATTTAACTTACTTCTCCAATACAGTCATTAATTAAACATTGAATCCATGTGCTAATAATGGTTTCACATGCATTAAATGAATGTGGACCAATCTTAATTAACAATGCATATCCTAATAAAATCAACTATGTCGGCCATAGATCTCAAATCTCATCAATTAACAAATTACTATTGCTCGGCTTTCTTTGTCTTCCTCGGTATTTCATTGGCACTCGCCATCATCTTTGCATTGCTCGGCATCACCTTTCACTTTTCTCAGCATTGACTTTTCTTTGCTCGGCATCAACCTTCCAGTGAACTGTTAGTGATAGATAAACAACGTATTACTTTGCCAAAGTGCAAAATGATCAAGTACCCTAGTGTATACTCATAACTCAACCATTTCTTTGATCTTCTTGTTATCCCATTCTTTTCAAATCTTCATCAATCAATACATAAGGTACTCAAACATAAAACAATAGTCTCACCTATTATGGTTTGACATCAATGACAAAATAACAATTGTCAACATTGTAGCAATCTTTCCAACATCTCTATCACTGATTATATTCCTTGGCAGTCCATGTAAATGAAATATTTCCTTGAAGAACACTTCTGCAACCTGAACAATAGAAAATCCAGTAGTGATAGCAAAGAAATGTGCAGATTTTGTCAACCTATCAACCACCACAAAAATACAATCTTTTCCTTGAACCTTAGGTAATCCAGTAATGAAATTCATGGAGATACTTTCCCATTTATGAGCTAGAATAGCTAAAGGTTGTAATAACCCTGCTGGATAAGAGTGTTCTACCTTATTCTTCTAACAAGTAATGCATTCCTTGACATATTTTAAAACATCATTTTTGAGCCCTTTCTAGGTAAATATTTCAAGAATATACCTGTATGTCTTGAAATAACCTGGATGACTTGCTAAAGACAAATCATGAGCTGTTTCTAAAAAATTCCACTTTAACTTAGACTCAGGTACCAAAAAAATTATGTCTTTATAGTAAAAAAGATCATTCATCACTTTGTATCTATCATCCTAAATTTTACCATCCAACATATCACAAGAAAATGTATTTTTTAGAATATTCTACCAACAGTAGAGATTTCTAATCGGCTGTGACCCCTAATAAAGCATTTATTCCTAGCTTCCTAGATAAAGCATCAACAAGAATGTTGCACTTACCCTCAACATATTCAATCTCAAATTCATAAGTCTGCACCTTGCTGACCCACTTTTGTTGCCTGTCATTCAAATCCTTCTGACTCAAGAAATATTTCAAACTGTTATGGTTAGTCTTAACAACAAATTTACTCCTAGATAAATATTGTTTAAATTTGGCCAAAGCGTGCATAATAGCTAACATTTATTTATCATAAATGGAGTACAATTTTTTAGCATTATTGAGTTTCCTTCTTTCATAAGCTATAGGATGTTTATTTTTTGTTAACACTGCTCCAATTCCTTCTCCAGATGCATCACATTCTAAAAGAAAAGATTGATTGAAATCAGGAAGTGCAAGGATAGGACATGAACTCATCACTTGTTTAAGTTTATCAAATGTCTATTTTGATTCCTCAGTCCACTTGAATGCCCCCTTTTTGGTGAGATTTGTTAATGGTACCCTCAGCTATGAAAAACATCTGAAAAACCTCATGTAATAACTTCATACACCAAAGAAACCCCTTAAATCTGAAAAGCTCTGAGGTGATGGTGAGTCTAAAATAGTGCTAATCTTCTCCTAATGTACCTGCACACCCTTAGCACTAATCATATGTCCAAGATACAAAATCTCTGTTATACCAAATTCACATTTATACACTTTTTTAAAAAGTGAATGTGATTCCATAATGTTCAAGATCTCATCAATATCCCTCAAGTTCTCCTCCCATATTTTTCTATATATCAGTATGTCATAAAAAAAAACAAGCAATAATTTTCCTAGATTCATATTAAAAATATGGTTCATACAAGACTGAAATTTGGCGGGAGCATTTTTTGGTCCGAAAGGCATAACCAAAAATTCATAATGGTCATAATGGAAATGGAAAGTAGTTTTATGAGTATCCTATTCCCTTAATTTAATGTGATGATACCCTAATCTCAAATAAATTTTAGAAAAATATACAACACCATGTAATTCATCTAACAATTCATCAATGCAGGGAATTGGATACCTATTTTTTATAGTTTTTTATTGACGACACAATAGTCGATTCACATGCAAAGAGTCCCATCTTTCTTTTTGACCATCACTACTGATGAAGCAAATGGACTCGAGCTGGGCCTAACATGTCTCATCTCTATTATCTCCTTAAGAGCTTTTTCTATTTCATCTTTGAATGCATTAGGATGCCTATATGGAGTAGTGATTATGGGCTTAGCACCTTCTTCCAATTCAATTGTATGCTCAAAACCTCTATCCATAGGTACCCTATGAGGTATATCACTAGAAAATAAACTGTGAGAATATAATATTTGCAACAAATCATTTGAATAATGCTTAGTTTCAAAACCTGTTACCTTTGAAGTGATCAAACACTGTGCTGACCAAGCAACCTAACCATGATGGAAAATAGCATCCATCCTCTTAGCATAAACAACTCTGGGTCCATCATTTGACATTCCCCTAAGAATTACCCTTTGTCCATCCACCTTGAAAGAGAATTCCATCCATTTAAAACTTTGTGAATATTTATCCAAAGTTTCCATCCACTGAATTCCCAAGACAACACTATTATCTGCTAAATCAATTACATAAAAATCATCTGTCACCATATAATTACCAAGAGCAATACTCAATTATGGGACTTTATGATTGCTAACCCAATTAGTACCACCTACTACTTTCACATCAAACCCTTCATGTTTAACTACATGTAAAACTCTTTTCTTAACAAGAGCAGTATCAATAAAATTATGAGTAAAACCACTATCAGTCATAACAATAACTTGCTGACCCTATAACACCCCTCTTACTCTGAAAATGTTGTATTGTGGAATTCCTTTCATAGACACTATTATACCACCAAGTTGTTTATTATCTTGTGTAGAGGTAGAAACCTTTTGATGACTTGATATTTGGTTCTATATTTTCCCCATCCTCGTCATCATATGATAGTACTTCAATGTAATGTATTTTCCCTTTACCCAAACACCTATGACATGGTTTCCATGATTCTTTATAACTGAAGCACAATTTATGTCTCCTAATTTTATCCCTTTCCTCTTTATCAAATCTATGTTTTGTGAACATTTCTTTATTGGATGACTCTTTATCTTTATCTGGTTTTGGTAAGGTTGTTTTATTCCAAGTCTTTCCTTTTAAGGAAGGTTCTAAGTCTCTTTCTTTTTTAATAGCCATTTGTAGTGTGGTAGGATATAAATATTTCACCCACCCTTTCAGAGAATCAGAAAGTCCATCAATAAAAAGAACAATCTTGTGTCGCTTAGAAATTTCCGTGACAAGCGCAACCAATTTTTCAAATTCAGATATATATTGTTCAACTATCCCTAATTTTTTCGTTTGTGTCAATTCTTTCAATTGTAACTCAAGATCTTTGGAATCAAACCTATCAATGAGTCATCCAGTGAATTCTAGATATGTATCTACCAAGTTATGACCCAATGTGACCTGCCCATGGTGCCACCATTCATGTGCTGCTCCATCAAGATATAATGTTTCATATTTAATGGATTCATCTTACCTCATAGGGTTTAGGTGAAAATATGTATCTGATTTTTGAACCCAAGCCCTGGTAGTGGTTTTTCCCATGCCATCAAAATAAGGTATGGACATCTTCCCAATTTTCCTCTATAATTCATAATTAAAATCTATGCCCTTATGCGGCCTATGTTTCATTCTGACATCCATTTACTCCCTAAATGACATATGCAATCCAAATTCTTCCCCTGTTGAGTCTGAGTCATTCAAAATTTCATCTTGTACCTCCCTAACCATTGGTTCTTGTTCTGGATATAAATTTATTAGAGTGAAGTTTGGCATATATGGTCTGGTTGTTCCAGAATGTTCACGCTGATTGTTATTAACTGATTGATCATCTCTCCCACCATCATTTTGATTATGGTTTAGATTTTGGGTAATGAATTGTGTCATCATATTGGTCATAGTAGTTATGTTGTTTTGCATGTCGTATTGACTTCTCATCAGTGTCATAATTAAATCCCTATTATTTTATGGTTCCCCCATAATATGTTTGTGTTCAAAAATTATTTATTCTTCTATTTTAGTATGACATTCCTCAATTTAAAATTGTGGATTTGAACTTGAAGGGCTAATCAGATTTCTGTTTTGGTGTTCTCTAGTGTTCTGAAAGTTGTAATGGCCTGATGACATATTCAATAGAACATTTTTCCTTATATGTAGCACACAAAATTAAACACTCCCATAGGTTGGAAAGATAGAAATCTCTAATACCACTGTAAAATTCCAGATTTCTAAAAGCTATTTCTGAATGCAAAATCCCAAAGTTTATCCGAACACAATTATAAATTTTGAACATAGATTTTTATTTAATTGAACTGAACACCAATCTGTGAATTTTTGCACATAATACTAGAAATTATTTATAAATTCAAAGAATCATGCACCTGGAATTATGTTCAAAAATATTTCTTCTTCTTCTTCTTTCATTAACTATACATCTCCATGCTGGAAATACAATGTAGTCTGAAAGGATAATGATAGTGGTGGAAGCTCGAAATAGTTCCACGATGGCCAATTCTTCTTGTTCACACGATGGTCTTCTGTCGTGCACGATTATTATCTTCCATGGTAATCGGAAACACCTCTAGTGAACATTAAAGATTATGTTGTCTCTTCTACCGCAACCATATATATTGTCAGATTTGAGGTTAATGGTGTTGTAAGCAATAGAGATGGCTTGTCCCAAACACAACCTTCCTATTATGTGTCGTTACAAATATATGTTGTCAGATATTAATATTCTACAATAATTCTCTAGAGTCTCGAGCCCCATCACTCTTAACGGATACCTATCAAATATAAATACTAATACTTCCTCTTGGCCTGGTAGTCCCGACTAGATAAGCCCCAAAATACATCTCTATACCTTCAATTCTATCGTCTGTCTAGGAACACACAATAATGAATTGGTGTAATGTACATGTGTAAGACTCGGGGATGCCAACTTGTCAATCCACTAGGTCAGAAAGTCATTTTCTGACGAAAGGAAAGGTTTTTTCTTTATCTACAAACACTTTCACAAAAGTCTTCAAGCATGGCTAGCTTCCTCCATGGAGGTATTATTTAATCACCCAAAATCTGTTAAGTCCCATAAGGGAACTATCGCAAATACACTAAATAATATTACATATTAGTGTTAGAAATATGTTAACTTCCATAACTTATTATTATTTAATATTAATTGGATTTTAGAATTAATATTAAATAATTACCTCCTTTATTAATCATTTTTACTTTACTTGTTTGATTAATTCGGGGACATGAAAATTAGGCCCCCTGGTGATTTAATTTAAAAAAAATTTAGACTTGCATAAGTGGATATTTGCACAATGGACCTATGCGGTGGAGGGTAAGATGAAAATTTACCCTTGCACTAGTGGTTTCTTTATTGTCTATTTTCCCTCTCCTAAAGAATAATATGTTTCTCTTAATGTGGCAGAGTATAAATCTCTCTCTCTCTCTCTCTCTCTCTCTCTCTCTCTCTCTCTCTCTCTAATAGGGAGATCCTTACACCGAAGTATCTTGATTCTCTCATAGGTCTCTAATATAAACCTAATAGGGCTTCTTCTCCAACCCTATCCTAAGGATAGAACTCTTGGTTCACTTACCCTATTCTTCAAAGAATCTCACTACCAACAAGAATTTAGATAACACTAAATCTACTAGGGTACAGTCCACCAAACCAATACCAATTTATTACATACACTTTGCAAGGGTTTTCTCACACTATAATCATCCTATGAACTTCATTCTTGAATGTTTAGAGCCCTAGGTTATCCATCTTTTCATCGAGTTCCTTAATTCTAGGAATAGCACTAGCGGTTTATTGTAGCCCTAACCAAGCTCCTAAATTGTAATAACTCTGAAACTTTGTACATAAACCCCCAAAATGAACTAGGATCTAGACACCCTTTATGGAGACTCAAAGGATTTCTAGGTTTATGAGACCTTAATTCATTCGTACAGTACTTCAAATCCTTTAGACACTAAGTCCTTAAAAGTAGGACTAATAGGACAATTTGATGCAAAAGCTTCACAAAACTAGATGAAATGGATTCGTAGAATTCCACCACCACTCATAAGGTATTTTCAAACTTCAAATTCCATCGTCCATTCATTAGATTTGGCTATCCAATACAACCCTTCAAATGTAACCCTTTGTTCCTCTAAAATCCCTAGTCGGGCTATTACCAAGCTCGCCTAGGGCAAGAGCTCAAAAATCACCATTGTCACCTCCCAACCTAAAACAAAAAGAAAAATAATTTAAATTGAACCCTATACCATTTCTCCAAGGCACATATACTTTACACTATTGGAAATGCCTAGGGTGCCATTTTTATATTTACATTCCCATCTGGTCTAGAGAACACAAAGTGGGAGGATTATTTACATATGATGCACAAAACAAGATCTCTAAGCTAACGTACTTCAAAAGAATAGTAAAACAACTAGTAGAGGCTAATTATGTTGAAAAAGGAAGAAATTCAATCTATTGGTAAAGGCTTATAACAAAACTCAAATAAATGCAGTAAACTATTCCTTCCAATTACTTGTTAATTTGTGCCAAATGGTCACCAACCTCAATAAATGGTTTTCAAGACCCTTAAATATGTTTGGATGACCTATTACAACTATCTAAACTAGCGCATAATTGACTTTGGGCATTTTTGACAAAATGTTGTCGAGCAAATTTTCAAAGTTGCAAAAGTTGCTCGACAACTTTTTAAATTTTGCATTTTTGACGATTTTAAGGTCCTTACCCAACATGATGGATCCCAATCATCACCAAAAAACATCTACAAATTCCTTATAGAAAAAATAGGTCCTTCCAAATATCCTAAGTACCATTCCTCAATTTTCCCTATTTAGGCCTACATCTCTTTGATAGGACCAATTGACACAATTCCAAACATGCCACTACAAAAAACTAAGCGCAACTAACTCAAAACAACCTAAAATAAGCACAAACCTCTGAAAATATTTTACAAACTAAAATTTCATGATTAGCCAGGACCAACCACTAGGTTCTCCTCCACCATACTCCCCCTCAAAAAAGAATTCAAGTTATTCCTTGAGTGAGTAGTGTAGGGTCTATTCCCAACTTTTAAAACTCTACTTCAGCAACACATATAGCCTCTTCTTTTGGAATATTTTTCCACGTGATTAGGTGTTTGATGTATTTTCCATGTCTATTTTTCTTCTTAATTCTGCAGTCCAGTACTCTTTCTTCTTTTTTCGTGGGTGTATTTGGTAAGGGAACATCCCTTGTAATCTCTTCCAAGTCATTTGAAATCTCTATCTTTGCTGATAATGGACCTTTGTATGCAACTAAATCTAGAACATTGAAGACTGGTGAGATTGACAACTCTAGAGGTAGATCAATTTTGTATCCATTCTCTTCATACTTTTCTAGTATCTTACATGAACCTATCCTCTTCATCTACAACTTTCTAGGTATGCCTTTCTATAACCTTGCCTTATCCATATGTACCATTACTAAATCCCCTACTGTAAATTATGAATCTTTCTTCTTGGTATCCACCTTAGTTTTTAATCTTTGTGTTGCCTTTGTGGGTGTTTTTTTTACTTTGTCATGTACTTCCTTCATTTATTGGGAGAATTCTTTAGCATTTCCACTCTTTCCCTCAATGCTTCCCAAGTCTTTTAATTAACAAACACATATAGAGTGAACCTCATACACTACTGAAAATAAATGTTTACCAATATTCCTATTGACACCATCATTATAAGCATAATCAGTATGTGGTAGGACTTGATCCCACATTTTTCTATAATCCTTTGTGAGTCATCTCAAAAGGTTACCTAAAATGTTGTTTATGACCTCTATTTGGCCATATTTTTGGGGGTGATAAGCTAACCCAAAAGAAATATTTGTTCTTAGCCTTTCCACAATGTTTTCCAAAAATGCCCCATGAACTTGACATCTTTGTCTATGAATGTACTGAGGGGTAACCCATGGATTATTGCAACTTATTGAAAGAACAATTGGGCTATGTAACATGCATCATGTGTTGTCTTTCATGGAATGAAATGGCTCATTTTACTGAACCTATCAACAACTACAAAAAAACTATCCATGCCAGTTCATGTTCTTGGTAACCCCACTATAAAATCCATACTAATACATTCCCATGTCCTATTTGGAATAGGTAGTGCCTGATATAATCTGGTGATGAGCCTCTTAAATGGCCATGTAGACGTCCAAAAATATTAATATTAATATTAATATTACTTTCCCTCTTATTCCTCTAACTATTTAACTTAAATCAATTAAATAGCTTTATTTGCTAGTATTTATCAATGATCAAATACTATTCTGATGTATTTTATTTAAATACATTTCCCTCACAAAATCCCCTTTTTAATAAATTCATATTTATTAAAATCCCTCCATATCCCTAATTCTTCTAAACTATGATTTGTTCAAGTCTAATTTGAATTATAATCTAAACCTATCCTAGAGACCTATTAATCCAACCTAGAGACTTACCCTAAGCCTACCCTATTCCTACTCTACTCCCATCACCTCATTTCCTAAACATATTTACCCACCTAACTATCCTTTGATCATGGTTAAAGCATGATTCCTAACCTTTTTAAGGCTAATGGAATGCTCACCCAGATGGAGAAATTCTCTCCAAAAGGGGCACCCATCCCTCTTAAATGCTTCTTATAATTTTGTCTCCCACTTGGAAATGTTCAACCACTCAACATTTAATGCCAAGTTTCACTCAAAATTGTCCATCCTTTCAAGCCTATGTGTCCCTTATGTGGCTCTTATGTGGATTCCACATAGATGCCACATCATCCAAGCCCTCCTCTTCTCTTCCAAAACTCTATAAATAGAGGCCTTCTCCTCTGCATTTTGCATCTCTCATATTTGCATTGTTATCATGATAGATTTTTTTTAAAATTTCATTGCTTGTTTTCATGTTCATGTTTTTAAGCTTAAATCACTTAGAAATCACATGCTAGACTTTCAATTTGGTAAATGAATCATAACTTCAATCTTGCATAGTTTTCATATCATCTCCATGGCTAATTTAGATAATCTTCTGAAGAATTTGAGACTAGTTCCTTATACTAGTTCTTGAATTTCTTCATTATTTACAATCTTGCATTTGCATTGGGGTCCATTGAATTTTGTGTGTTTGAGAGAGCACACCCACATTTAATCTAAAAGAACAAATCAAATAAGTAGAATAAGGTGCAATCTACTTGTTTTAGTTCTATCTGATGTTATGATGTTATATTTGTTGGTTTCTTTGTTCATTTCATGAATCATGTGTGCTAACCCACTAACTTCTCATATTTGAACTTGCTCCCAACAGATTGAAGATTTCACCATACTACATTTTGGCACACCCGATGGGACCCACGTCCCTAAAACCATTATAATTGTTGTGTCTTTTTCTTCAAATTTCACCAAGCACATGGATCAACATCTGTGTTTTATGCAGAGGTTTCTGCGCAAATGCCAATTCTCTCTGAACTATCGTTCAACATTTTAGCTGAACCAACGTCTGCACACTAAACAGGCATCTCCGCATGTAATTTATTGTTTAAGATTTTTCCAAACATAATTTTTCATTTGTCAAGATTTTTTGTGTTTCCTTCTGACTTTAAGCATTTTAGCATTCTATTTTTTAGCAGAGATCCATTTTACAAGACATTATAATGCTAAAAATTCATTAAAGCAATGAATCTTGATAGCTTCTTAACAAACACTAGCTTTTTAATTTTTAGAAAATTTGAAATGGCTAAGTTTGATCAAATTAAAGACTGTAAGGTGGTGGAAAGGGGTAAGGAGATTGTATATTAATTGTTGCTTGATTTGATTAAAGTGTGTTGAATTCCTTAACACTACCTTACACTTAATTGAATTTGATTGATTGTATATTGCAATTGTGATTAGGGAGTAGATAAGATGCTCCTCTTTTATTCCCAAATGTACAAATGGAAGATCCAAGTTGATCAATCCAAAGGAAGGGCTAATGCACAAATGAATCAAATACTTGCAAATGAGAATAACAAGATGGAGATCTTAAATTTTGTTAATTGATTAAATGAATATGTTTAATTACAGTAATCGAAAAGGATAGGAAGAAGAACCAACCTTACAAAATTGTAGATTAAATAATGTTCTTTTCTAAGGTCTATAGACTATTTTTGGAAAAACTAAAGTATGATCCGGAACTGAAACGTAGAGATGAACAAAACCCAGAAATATTTTTCCATTTTGATGTCATCTTATGAAAAAGGTCAACCTTGACCCAATAATGTTGACCCTGACCTACACAAGTCCAACAGAGAATCTGTCTGTGTAGTCCAAAAGAAAGTCGAAAAGGGTATCTAGATCTGTGTCCAAATCCATAGTCCTAAACCTGTACCTATAAGAAAAAGAGGTTTGTTTGTTGTGGTGGAGGGGTTTTCCTTAGTCAAACCCTGATTTAGGAATTAACTTTGAAATCAATAAAGTACATAATGCTAGCAAGTAGTAGAATTGAATTTAACAATGAAGCTATGATATTCAATAGATATGTAATTGTAATTCAAATGTAAGAAAATATGTAAGTATGAAAGCATGGGCTTTAGAAACCATAAACCTTCCTAATTTTATGCTTGAAATCCACCTTGAAGAGAAGATGAAAGATTCTTAAGGATGAACAAAGGATCTTGAAGGAAGATCACACCACCATGATGGCTAGATCTAAGGTTTTGAATGATAAATCTTGAATGCTTGAACCAAATCCCTTCAAAGGCTTAAAAGATTGAATCCTTGATCTTCAATGGAGAAATTTAATTCTTGAGAGGAAGACTTGAACACCTTGATAACTTGGAAATATGTAGAACAATGGATGCTTGAAACTTATCCTTTTATGCTCAATATCACTTAGAGAAAATGAGAGGAGAAAACTTCCTTTTATATAAAAATAGGGAACAATATTCTAAGGAGGCCGAAATAGTATAATTAAATTACAATTAGACCCATGCCCCTAGAAGAGGACCTATATTAAATATAATTTAGGAATGAACACTTCAAAAATCAAAACAGCTAACCCAGAAGCGGGAAAACTAAATTTTGGATGACCCCCGACAACTGACAAGCTTCCAATTTTGAAAGGGGGACCCTGTTCAGGGTCAAGGTCAACCCTGACCTAGGTTAGGGTCGAGGTCAACCCTGACCTAGGTGAAGGTCAAGGTCAACCTTGACCCAGGGGGTTAGAACCCCTGGAAAATATGCCAGGTGGGGTAGAAAGTGCCCGGAGAAGCCTAATCAAGGTCCTAAACAAGCACAGAAGTAGAGGGTGATGCAGAAATGGGAGGATGATATGATGGAGGTTAAAAAAATTCCTAAGGAGGGATAAATTTTCTTAACATGGAAGTGCTTCCATTTTAAGATGATACATTAAGCCCCCACTTTAGCAGGAGTACGAAAATCAAACATGCTCCCTGTAAAGTTAGAGGAAAAAAGATCCTAGTGAATTGCAACGAGGTAGAATATCACTAAGTCAGGGATATGAGCCCCCAAACCAATAATTCTAACTCAACATACATACATAAAGATATGAAATTAAAGAATAGTCAAACATAGAAAACATATATGACTACATAAGTAAGACAGGAACAACACCATAGATAACATAGCTTCATGATCTAATCCTACTAGCATGAAAGAAAAAGAGAGAAAAGATAAAGTGATTACCTCACCTAGTAAGATGCCCACCTTACTATGAATCACCAAGGAGGGATATCCCAAACAGGTTCACCCATAAACTATGCTTGTAATTATAAATGTGTCTTCTAACGACTTTTAAAAATATCCATCGATCTACATTCTTGTATCACTATGGAATATAAAATGCGTGTCCATTTAGGATTTAGCAACTTATGTGCATTACCTTTCAAGGATTTATCATGTCGTAAAAGTAAAAAGGGTGTGTATCTCTTTAGGATTTAGCAACTTATGTGTGTTACCTTCCAAGGATTTAGCAAACATAAAAGTAAAAATGCATGTCTCTTCAAGATTTAGCAACTTATGCGCATTACCTTCCAAGGATTTAGCATACTGCAATATGTAAATAAATGTAAACTATAGTACAAGGGAGACCCTATATATGCCCCCCTCCTTATCATGGCTACCCACTAGGCAGGATAAGGAAGAGGAAGAGAATACCTACTTCACAAGGTAAGGAGATATCC
>MU227084.1:1486777-1513885 GCA_018584345.1 Thuja plicata
TACATCTAAGAACATAGATAATCATGAAATGGATATGTCACTTATGGAAAAAGGATCCTCAAAGAGGAAGAGATCTTATCAACAAGAGCCCTACCAGAGAGGAGTGCTTAGGGTAAAATGTCATCTTCAAAAAGCAAGAGGGACCCAAGCTTCAACCATCAAGCTCCTTGCAAGGAAGAGGATGAGGAATCTTGGAATGAAGGATAACAAACTCTAACCAAAATGCAAGGGAAAGAGTTTATAAAGAACATAATTTCCAAAATAAAGAAGAAGTAATGACCTAGGACAATCACCTCTCAAATAAGAGGGTATCAATAGTCAAAACATAGATCTTTATAAGGAAAATAATGTTTGAAACATAAACAAATGCCACTAAGCTAAGGAAAGTAGATCCTTAGATAAAGGTAGAAGGAAAAAATACCTTTCCCCCTAGAGATGACGGTAAGGGATATATCAAATTATATCAACAAAGTTATAAAAATAAGAGACATCCTTACAAAATAGATGTCCTAGAAAGAATATCATGAGTGTAGGAAGTTATAAGGATAGAATGCAGAAAGAATAACCAATTATACTCAAAACAACAGTCATGCTAAGAGGATAATGGATCCTATAAGACTGGAAGAGAATATCTCTTGCCACCCAGTTTAAGAGACAATATGAGAAACATAGTCTAATTTGTAGAAGAATGAGGGGAATGCCCTATGTCAAAATTATGAAGAAATTGTAATACCACTCGAGAATAATATATAATTCCAAGAGAAGCTCTATCTCTAACATATAATTTGAAATGCACACAATCAGCAAGTAAGTGTTTTTTACTATTGTGGAAAGGACATTTGTACTTATGTAAAGCATTTTTCAGAATAGGTTTAAAGGTTTCTTTCTTGGAATTCACTAGCTGGACATACACTTTCTTAGCCACATCTTGAGGAGTATCAGGATGATCTAAGGTAGGTGTTGGAAGAAGAATATCAAGAGGAGGATGATAGTTAATATTAGCCACATGAAATTGAGAAGATGAGTAACCTAGACCATGCATATCATATTTAGGAGATACATTGATCGGGTTTTTAATGCCATGTTCATTAAAACCAAGCCCTAAACCCTTATAACCTTGTTTATCTACCATAGTGTATCCAGTGGTATACCTATCTTGCATAGAATCTATAGGAGATGATTGATTCTAATGCTTATGAGAGAATGTTGTGTAAGGTGGAACAATGGTTTTAGGAGAATTTTCCTTGGATTTCCCTTTATTATCATCATGGATAGGATAAGAAGGAGAAGTTAAATCTAGAAATTCTTGCACATCCTCATCTTGTACCATAAGTTGAGCCTTAACAAAAGTATGAGAATAACTAGGGATGGAAGATGGAAGAATAGGAGTGGGATTATTAGAAATGATTGGATTAGGAAGGTTAAGATTAGGATTAGGAAGATTATGAAGATTAGTTAATGGAGTATCATCTACCAAATTCTTCACATAATCTAAAAGATCAATAAGTCCACTACACAAATCCTTAATTAAAGTTTTGAAAGTAGGGAGACTAGTATTGGTCAATCTTAAAATATCATAGGCAAGTGAAACATGAAGATTAACAAACATGATAAAGTGGATGACACTCTCATAGACATCATAGGTACTATAAAGAGATGCTAAAAGAAGCATAATGAGAAAAATAGCCATACACCAAAAGAATTTCATAATGAAAATGCAAGAAGTGTTTTTGTATTTATCAATGAAAATTGTAATCTAAGATGTAAATCTAACACCAAAGAGAAGGAGTTGTCTATCGTGGGTTCACCAAAATGTAAGGTGGTGGAAAGGGGTAAGGAGATTGTTTATTAATTATTTCCTTATTTGATTAAATTGTGTTTAATTCCTTAACCCTACCTTACACTTAATTGAATTTGATTGATTGTATAGTGCAATTGTGATTAGGGAGAAGATAAGATGCTCCTCTTTTATTCCCAAATGTACAAATGGAAGATCCAAGTTGATCAACCCAAAGGAAGGGATAATGCACAAATGAATCAACTGCTTGGAAAGGAGAATAAAAAGATGGAGATCTTAAATTCTATTAATTGATTAAATTAATATGTTTAATTATAGTAATCTAAAAGGATAGGAAGAAGAACCAACCTTACAAAATTGTAGATCAAAGAATGCAGTTTTCTGAGGTCTGTAGACTGTTTCTGGAAAAACTAAAGTATGATCCAGAACCAGAATGTAGAGATGAACAAAACCTAGAAATATTTTTCCATTCTAATGTCGTCTTATGAAAAAGGCCAACCTTGACCCACAAATGTCAACCCTGACCCAATAATGTTGACCCTGACCTGCATAGGTCTGATAGAGAATCTGTTCGCGCCGTCTGAAAGAAATGCAAAAAGGGTATCCAGATCTATAGTCCTAAACCTGTACCTACAAGAAAAAGAGGTTTGTTTGTTGTGGGGGAGGGGTTTTTCTTAGTCAAACCCCAATTTAGTAATTAACCTTGAAATCAATAAAGTACAGAATGCTAGCATGTAGTAGAATTGAATCTAACAATGAAGCTATGATATTCAATAGATATGTAATTGTAATTCAAATGTAAGAAAATATGTAAGTATGAAGGCATGGGATTTAGAAACCATAAAAATTCATGATTTTATGCTTTAATTCCACCTTGAAGAGAGGATGAAAGAGTCTTGAGGATGCACAAAGGATCTTGAAGGAAGATCACACCACCATGATGGCTAGATCTAGGGTTTTGAATGATAAATATTGAATGCTTGAACCAAATCCTTTCAAAGGATTAAAATCTTGAATCCTTGATCTTCAATGTGGAACTTGAATTCTTGAGAGGAAGACATGAACACCTTGATAACTTGGAAATATGTAGAACAATGGATGCTTGAAACTTCTCCTTTTATGCTCAATATCGCTTAGAGAAAATGAGAGGAGAAAACTTCCTTTTATATGAAACTAGGGCACTATCTTCTAAGGAGGCAGACATAGGATAATTAAATTCTAGTTAGACCCATTCCCCTAGGAGAGGACCTATATTAAATATAATTTAGGAATCAACGCTTCAGAAGCTGAAACAGCTGACCTGGAAGCGGGAAAACTAAATTTTGGATGACCCCCGATAGCCGACAAGCTTCTAGTTTTCAAAGGGGGACCCTAGTCAGGGTCGAGGTTGACCCTAACCTAGGTCAGGTTTGAGGTCAACCTTGACCTAGGGGGTCAAAACCCCTGGAAAATATGCCAAGTGGGGTAGAAAGTTCCTGGAGAGGTCCAATCAGGGTCCTAAACAGGCACAGAAGCAGAGGGTGATGTAGAAATAGGAGAATGATATGATGGAGGTCAAAAACATCCCCTAAGGAGGGATAAACATTCTTAATATGGAATTGCTTCCATTTTAAGACGATACAAAGACTAAGAAGAGAGAAAAAGTAACATTGTTTGTTGTTTTGCTTTGTTTTTGTGAACTTGCAGGTTCAGCAATGTCTGCAGAAATACTGATTTAGGTTTCAATGTCTACACAAATGCCATTTCAGGAAAATCATTGATCTACATCTACATGTCACTAATCAGCGTCTATGACTGGTATAGAAATTTTTTGGTTTCCTGTGTTTTCTAGCCTATTTTTCTGCATTCTGTCATTTTTAAGCTAAAACACAGAACTAGCGTCTGCGCCTTGAACCGACATCTGCACTCTGTAAAATTGTTTTTATTATTTGTTAATAATTTTTAAGTGGTTTTTTTTAACGCTTCTCAAAGGCTAAAACTGAAACGACTAATCAGTTGTTTTGCAGCACCGCTTGCCAAATAAATCGCTTCAAAACTACTCACGCTTGTCTTGCAGGTTGCCTCAAATTAAAAATCAAGCAAATGATCGTGTCTGTTATAATATTTTTTAGGTAGCTAGCATAATTAGCTAGATTTATTTGTCTAATGTGAAGCAAGTGTTAGGGGATTATGCTCTCTTCCCTTCTGGAAATATCAAAAACCTAGACACACTTGCTTTATGTTAAACAATTGATTCTTTTTGGGAAAGAACAAAGCTTTTCGTACGTGTCTGGGAGAAAATGACATTGGTTAGGAGAGTATGCTCTTTTCCCCTTGTGGAAAATCAGAAATCTAGACCCCTCTCATTGCCAATCCATACTTTTTAAATTAATCCTTTAGATGGGCCTATCGACCGAGGAAAAAATCTCTTGGGAATGACCCACATGAGAACGAGGTGTAAGCCACACCAATCTAACTCACGTTAATCAAATTTACTCTTTGGAGTTAAAGCCTCGGGATTTGATTGGAATTTGAGCTTATACTCAGCTCTCATCTAAATTAAGTGTGGCCTCGTGGTCTCCATCACGTTTATGTGACCACTTTTATCAAGATGCTCTATGGGGCTATATGCCTGAATTGTGCTTACATGGACATAGAGGATACAATCAAATGGAGACACTTACTAAACACTCTAGGCATTGAAGCTGCCCAATTCACCTCTGAATGGTTACTTATTATAGTGTGAGGGGAGGGAAGAATCTCCCCCCAAGATCCCCATCATATGTGTCCTAAGGTATTGTGTTGTGAAAGAGATCTTCGTAGCATGACAATAATACCTGGAAAAAGGGAAAAATAGGGGCACCCTTTCAGGGGTGACACTGTTGCATGAGCTGATGGACTACCAAGCAATGGTTCTATAATATTTAATTGAAGCCAATTCCTTAGGTATATGTGTGCTTGAAGTGTTTGAACAATATTTTCAAAATCCAAAACACAAACGAAATACCCAACAGTCAAATTTGTCATGTGCTTGTCTCCTTCAAGGTTGCTTTGTCCCTTGTTAGATTGTTTTTAGAAACATGCTTGTTCTTTTATGGTTTGACTATGCTGAAATTGGTTCTTGCCATGGAAAAAATCTATCAAAAATCAGAATGAGATCAAACTTTTGCCAAATTATCAAGACAATGTCCCTTTGCAAAGATTACCTTGAGCTCTAATTTTTAGAATTTGGTCTTTTATGAGATATGTCCTAAAATTTCCAACTATTCATTCAAGATCAGATCTATTTATAGGACATGACCGATTCAGAGAAGCATAAGAAGGTAAAAATTCTATTACCACCTGTGCAAAGAGAACAGAAAAACACAACTCAAGAGGCTATCAAGTACCAACACATCATTGATTCCATCAAACAAGAGATTCATAAATGGGAAGAATTTGACAAAGTGATCTACAACAACAAGGTTGCTCATTTCATGGGAAAATATCATCTAAACTCTACTTTTGTTGGATTTGAGCAATATGACTAGCTGGTTTACCACGACAAACAAAATTTCCTCCTCTTTTTACACTCACTTAGCTTGCATTTTTAGGACCTCCCTTAGGTTGTCATTTTTAGAAACACATCACACACTCATCCCAGCATAATCCTGTATTAATCCAAATCAATCCTAATTAGCCTAGCATCATCCTAATCATCATCCAAAGCATCCTTGATCACATCCCTCACTTGGTATTGCATCCCCTTTTGAGTTTCTAAAACCCTACATCTTAATAAAACCCCATCCTTGAATGTCCTTAAACAAAGTGTTGTTTAGGATAATCCCCTTTGTCTTTTGCAACCTCATCACCTTGATCAAAAGGTTGGTTCGCATTAACAAAGAATCTTGTCTGCCAAAGACCACAAGTCTATATTTCATAGATAATCATGTACACTTGATCTTACATTAGGGAAAGCAACCCTTAATCTGTGCATGCACCAAAGTCATCCTTAATCCATAGGAGCATATTCATCATCTTAAACACATCCTAATCCTAGCATCATCATCCTTAGCTTTGTAGGCACATCTTTGCATTGCATCTTGTATCTCATATCCCCTTAGGATAGTCATTTTATGCCACCTATCACATGAGCCAATAAGAAGAGGAAGAACATGGACCCTAATCTTGCCGCTAGTTCATCTAATCCTATGACTGACAACACTAACTCCATGGTTACTTATGCACCTTAGCCTAACAATCAAATTGAACACATCTAGGTAGATACTAATAAGACACCTACCATGAGTACCATAGAAACATTTATCAATCATCTAGGGCATGTCCACATGGTAAATGCCATGAGTGGACAAAACAATAATCAGGTACTTTTGAATATTTGGCAACAAGGACTTCAACTCCCTCCTTCGATTATACCCACACTTGTCACATGACCTATGGCACTTCTAGGGGAACATCCTCATCCCACTAGAAATGAAGTTTTTGACATACTCCAATGAGCCCTACAGGTGGGAACTCTTATCGCACAAGTAGTTCAACCTTCCATTCCACCCTCCATCATGCACATGACACCTTCATCTACCTCAGGAACGCTGCCTCTTGATCCAACATCTGCAGCATAAGTCATATTCCCCATCACTACAAAAGCACCTCCTTAGTTCACAACCAATCCACTTTTTCAAACATTCCCAGCATTTGTGATATAATTTCCACCACCACCAGTCAGCACACAACAAACCACCATTCCACCCATCCCTACTCAGACCGTTCAAAGTACAACAACTAGTTCACAACATCAAAGCACCCAAGTCTCTATGCCTATTCCACGTTTCTTCACCATAGGCATGCCACCTACCAATGCCTATAACCAACCCTTATTTCCACAAGGGACCACCTTCCCCACTCCACTAGAAACACAACTGTAATGTGTGCTAGTAGTGTTTCCACAAATGAAAACTAATTAAAATCCCCCCATGAAACAACCATCCACCAATCCCTTCATCATAGCTAAAATACCCATCCAACATCAACAACCTATCCAATAGTAGCACCAACCTATCCAACAACAACAACCCATCCAACAAAAACAACAAAAACCTATCCAACAATAGAAACAACCTATCCAACAACAACCTATCCAACAACAATAGCAACAAACAATCTGTTATGCCCTGCATCCCCGTCCCTACATTTTGTGTGCAAAATGTTGGCTCCCCCTTTTTTATTTTGCTTTGCTTTTTGCTGTGGCTTTGCCTTGTCTTTCTCTTTTCTTTTTGTTTTCTTTCTCCGGGGTTTTCTTCCCCGGTGTGTGTTGTTTTCTTATTTTGTTTGTTTCTCTCCAGGATCCCGGATCCTGGAGGTTTCCTTTTGGTTGGAAGCTGGATTCCAGACTCTAGGATTTTGCGACGATGTTCCTAAGTCTTAAGAACATCCTCATAAGGAATCCCCGGGCCTAGAGTCTGGAGGTTTGGCCTAACCTAAAATCTCTGGAAGAAGGAGGATTACTCTTTACCATGGGTATAAATAGGCTCGCCTATCATTTTCAAACTTACCGCGATTAAAATATTTGAGCACTTAGAGCGAAATAGAGCGATTTTCAAAGCGATTAGCAGAGCAGTTACAGAGAAATTTGTGATAATCAAAGCTTAACACCTTCTACTGTTCTTAGACGTACGCTAGTGCTTCGTGGTGGTGATCTTGGCAGCTTAACGATTCAAAGTTGTTGCAAAGTTCTCCTGGTAATCTTTCCCTTCCTCCGCCTTCGGCGTTTGTAGGTTGGTCTCTTTGCTTCCCTCCTCTTCGCTTTGCTTTCATTTTCTAGTTTTCTTTGGGTTTGCCTGTCTGGTTTTTGTTTTCTTTGTTTCTCTGTTGTTTCTTTGGTCTTCTGGTTTTGCCGCTTGCTTGTGGCTCGGCTCTGCCAGAAGGTTGTCCGCCTTCTGTGCATGTGTAGATAGTTTGTAAATCGTATGTAAATAGCCTGTAGATAACTTGAACATAATGTAAGTAGCTGTATATTCTTGTTTCAGCTTTGTCTAGTTTTTCCCGCGGGAGTCTTTCCGTGTGTATAAAGTTGTATATATGTATATTTCTATGGGTAAGCCTTGTATATCCCCTCCATTCCCTATATATACCCCTCGGCTCTCTGTATATCCTTTCAAGTGGCTCGACGAGCTGGTCGAGTCACCCTTGCTTCTAGTTTTTTGCTTCCAAGCTTGCTTCGAGGCAGAAAACCACCTGTTTGAAACTCAGCTCCTGGCCGGTTTTAAACAGGTAGTTTTCTCTCTCCTCCATCAAGGCTATCAGAGCCTCATTTATTTCCCATGTGCATAATTACTTCTGGCCAAGTGGCTTTCCCTTTTCGCACGTTCGAACAGTTGGCTCCGCCACCAGTGCCATCACATCCATTCAATGCGAGCGCACATGGCACCCACATGGACTTGCTTCCACAATCTTCTTTGCTAACGGTCCTTTCTCTGGGCCTTGGATGTCTTTCCACCATTCATCCTATGTCTTCGTCAAATGTGATAAAACTTCCCGAGCCCGGAGATATGATAAAAATATGAAGTTTGCATTTTACTTTTCGGGTACTTATGCATAAAACTAACTTTTTAGGAAAGGCAAAACATCACGGTGGTAAGATCTTCGGCCCCCGGAGTTACTATGTTATTTTGATAAATATGTTCTAATGGTCGCTTTGTCTCGCAGGTCCAGACTTCACCTTACAACCATGTCTGAATCATCCGCATCATCTCCTCCCAAAAGTTTAGAGTTGCCATCCACAACCGAGACCAGGGCAGCGGCAAAGTCAAAAATAGAGAAGGCCCTAGCAAAGATGCCCCTCACCATGAAGTATATGCAAGGTGAGGAGATTGTGGGCTCAAAGATTGAGTCCCAGGTAAAATTGAAGACCGAACCCAGTGTCAAGACTTGGGCAGAAATGCAGGCCCTAGTAAAGATAATGCATATCCAGCAACAGACTGGAGACAAAATTGCAACCAACATCGGAGGTTCCAGAATTCTCCGGGCAGCTTACTTCCCATGCTCCGTGCAGTCTCCGAAGCTTGTTCTCACCCTGGCTGCCAACTATAATTCTTCCGTCCGGGCCATGACGCTTGCAGCTACAGAACCTATGGGGTTCCCCACTTCACTGGTGTCCCTTGACCCGGTTACTTTCCAAGCAGGCCTCGGAATCCCGCAATTTGATAGAGCTACGGTGGTCACAAGGACCGAGGCCTTGAAACAGTTCAACCAACTGGAGGATGCTGCCCGGGTGTACATGAACACCAATTGGCTCAAGGTCCCGAAGAGGGATCCAAAAAGAATGAAGATAGATATCCCCTGCTCTGAATTCAAGGAAAGCATCCAAATGGGGATGATAGCATTGGCCCAGGTATTTGGGCAACCCTCCACCTAGGAATTTGCAAAATGGATGTACTATTTGCTCCTGGGCATCTCCACTAAGGGAGAATTCTTCGACTGGGCGACCATAATTTCTAATCACGTCGACTCCCAGTTCCTGCAGCTGAACGAGAAGAAGAAGTTCTACATGACTTCTTATGTTTTCTGGGCTTTGGCCCAACAGAGGCCCCACTCCAATGGCCTGCTTACAGATGGCATTCTCAGGCTTGGCCGAGGACAGAAAGCATTGTGGGACCATTTCCCACAGATTCAATGGGAAGCCAGCTTCCCTAGTTATTGCCGAGTAAATGATTCCTTCGTTTACTACCATTTTCTCACGCCCACCCGGGATGCCAGATACCGCCTGACTACTGAGGCGATAAAATTGGTTAGTAGTTATGGGCACTATTATATCTAGTTCTAGCAGCACACATACATTAGGGTCGCCAGCTTCTCTGGGAAACCCTACTTGTTGCCCAAGCATTGTGGGGACAAGATCGTGCTGCTGGAATATTGCCGGCAGATGATGGAGCTACATGCCTTCTTGGCCCTCAAAAAGGTCCCCAATGTTTTGTTCCCAATCTCCTGTGGGAACTACACCTACACTCTGGCCGCCGCAAAGGAGGCAGATAATGAGCTACAATGTTATAACTTGCAGGAATTTTATCTGGCGCGGAAAATTTTTGATCCGCATGGCAGAATTGCAAAGGCACTGCCCCGGGCTTCGGAGCCCCACCACGCACACATGGAAGACTTCTGGGCAGATCGCCAGGATGACATGGACATGCGCAGCTAGCATTACGATAGAATGATGACCAGAATGATGCAGGAGCTAAAGCTCCAGAGGTTCCCATCGAGCTTTTCAGACGACGCCCCCACCATAGATCCCCAATACAAAGAAAAGGGGATTGACAAAATACCGCTGCCAGAAATGAACTGGGCCATTCAGGAGGACCACACGATTGAGGACTCCACTCGGGAGGTGGTCGAGAGAATTCATGCCTATTTTAAGAAGGCATGCCCGAGGAGTATGCGCCTAGCCTCCAGGCCGGTACCCAAAGCAGCACCACCACCGGTACCAAAGTTCACTTCAGGGGCTGGGACTTCTGCACAAGGCACAGACAAAGGAAAGGGGATAGAAACAACCCCCTTAGTGCAAGAAGTCCCCATTCAAGAATAGATCAAGCAATCAGTAGCGGCCTCCCAACAGATGAGGGAGCAGTTGATCACAAGGCTTGCCACTCCCCCGCTAATGGCTGGACCAATTCGTCCTCCTTCCTCCCCGTCACTGGCAGCCTTGATGATTAAGGCGATGGGGGTGGATGCCACAGAGGCAGCAGAAATTTCCGATGCGGGGCCGCCTCTGATCACCCGGAGGAAGAGAAAGCATATTGCACAGTCAAAGGCAGAACCGGCGCCAAGAGCTTCCCTCATAAAAGAAGTGGAAATCCTTTCCTCCAGTTCCCCAGAACTGGAGAAGGAAACAGAACAGGTGGACATCCCAGCCAATCCCCCTCTAGAAGAGGAGTTTGACATGTTTGCAGCCGATGAGTTTGGAAATCTGCAAGGGGGCGATACATAAGCAGGGACGAAAATCCCAGAGTAAGAGGCTGTGGATCCAGAGGACCTAGAAGTAGAAGCTACGGAACAAGAAGAGCAGGAAACAGAAGAAAAGAGGCCAGAACTAGAGATTATCTCTAGGGCCCCAGGAATAGAAGGTCGGGGAGTGGACCAACACCCACCAAGTGAACAGAAGGCATCCGCTGGGGAACCTGGACCCAGAACTTTGGGACCAACTGTAACCCCAACCGCCGCGTTCCCAAGGCTACTCCCGGGGGAAACCTTCGGGCAGGTAATCATAGCGGCCCAAACTATGAATCTTGGCCTGATACCGCCCCTGCTATCGATAAATGAAGCAGAAGAAGAAGAGCATCATGAAGAAGAGATCCCCGAAGAAGCCGATCAGGGTCTAGACACATCAATTGACATCCGGGACCAGGCTGAGGGGATAGAAATTGAAGATGTTGCCGAAGAAGAAGTTCCGGTAGGGAGGGAAATAGGGGAAATACATGTTGAAAAGGAGCGGCCACCACCGGACACCAGGAGAGAATCTGAAGAACACACTCTGGCAGGAAGGCCACCTCTCCCACCTCCATGGCTGGCAGAAAGAAGAAAAAGGAAAGCCCAATCCGCTCCAACAGTCCCTATCTCCCTGGCTAAAATGATGGCCTTGGCCCAGGCCCCACCAAAAGCGAAGAAGGCCCAGACAGTTCATACCCTTCGGACTGGGTTGGGCGGAGAAACAGTTGCGGTAATAGCAATGACTCCCCCAGACGCTGATGAAGCGACCGTTGACCCCGCAGACTATAATATCACAGAGGTATCTTTGGGAAAAAGAGGAAAGCAGGGCGAAGTGGACCTGCTAAAGGAGGCAGCAAGGACAGTGGAGGCCTGGTATGAAAAAGAGGCCCAGAGGCTCAAGGCAGAAAAGGAGAAGAATGCAAACCTCATGGGGTTGCTTACAGAGCTGGCCCGATCCCTCAACACCGCCCCTCCACAGACGTCCACATCAGAGGAATTACCGCAGAGCGACATAGACTCCCTGCGAGTAATGAAGAAGAAGGCCCAGGCAGTAGACGAATGGGTCACTCTATAGATAGGAAACACCCGGAATTTCTTAGTGGCCACTCTCCCAGATTTATATATGGCCCGGTAGATTATTTTATAGGTGAAAGCACTGATTGAACAGTGGAAGAGTGACGCCGAGAATTACCAGGAATGGAAGGTAGAGTTTGAAGAGCTCCTCACCCTGGGGGAAGACATAATTTATGAATCTAGAATTCTGGGTGAGGAATCATTTGATTTTGTAAGGGCTCAGCACTCTAGACTGGACCTCACATTGGAGG
Organism: Thuja plicata; assembly: GCA_018584345.1. Lineage (NCBI taxonomy): Eukaryota > Viridiplantae > Streptophyta > Pinopsida > Cupressales > Cupressaceae > Thuja > Thuja plicata. Next base: position 1,498,859 of record MU227084.1, read on the forward strand.
TAACCAAGCAATTGGTAGAGTCTTTACAAGAAAAGGTAAATACAGTAAAGACTTCTTCCAATTTATACAAGTCATTCGTAATAAAGGCTTCTGGGGTTGATCCGCTTGGTACATATACTTATACCCCCGAGGAATCAATTTTGGGGAATTTTGATGAAATGGTGGCATCTTAGTATCAATCCTCGGAGGGGATGGATGGGGCCCAAATGGGAAAACTAACCAAAATGGTGCTTAAAGGCCATGATGCCACGAGGATGGAAGATAAGTTCAAAAATAATGTTCTAGACCTGGCGGAACAGGTTGAAGTAGCCAGACACAAAAGGGCCAGCCTAAGGAAGATTGATGAAGATGGCATTTTCTGCATCCTTCAGGCCTTCAACGATAATAAACAGCCTTGAGCGTTCTCCGGGAACTGGGGAAATTTGAGCATTAAGCATTCTTTATTCTTTTTTTTTGAGACATAAGTTCCTGGATCCCAGACTTCTGGATCCAAAATTTTATATTCTTTAAAGTGATCCGTGTCCCAGTCCCCGAGGCCGACCGGTCACTTTCAGAGGTGGTTAATAAAGACTATCAGAGGGTAGTTGGGCACATCAAGAGGCATTGGCTTGGCAGTTGGTTTCTGACAGGGTGGTCTTCTCAAGGCACCGTTCAAAGGTACACCTGGCACATTGGAGATAGGGTGCCGCATTTCCCATTTATGAGGCATGTAGCCTTGGTCCCCGGGGGACCTACTTTCTTCTTTCTCACCGGCTCTCTTCTCGAGGCCAATTCTTTCGATGTATATTCTTGTCTTCTTCTTCTGACATGGCAGACCTATTCCATCTCCAGGTCTTTTGTAGGGTGGCGCAGGTAGTACCGACCCCTAGATATTATATTTTATTAAAACACAGGAAAATAGGGTTAGGGTTAGAAAGAGTTATATAAATAGGCAAATCGGCCCATTTCCAAGGGTCAATGAAATTGATGATTTTATTGTCCATAAGAAATAGAAAAGTGATTTTTGGTTTTAGTTGCAGAGCTCAATGCTCCATTGTTCTATTCTTGGTAGTTAGATGCTCCCTTGGAGCCATCATTGTATCATGCACCAGTGCTTGTTGGACTGAACATTAATGAAGAAGGAAGGATTCTTGGCAATGAAGTTGTTAACGTCTCTACTTCTGAGTTAACGGTATTTCATATTTTAATGTTCTGCATGTCCTTTACTTTGATATGTTAAAGTAGATTAATGACCTATTTATTCCACAACTGATGAAATGCTAACTGATGGTTTTGTATCTCTTCAGTATTTAGTGTAGTCTTTCAGAGTATTATTGATGTTCCAGACTTTTCAGCATGACTGTAGTTAGATAAACATTTCTAACCTTGCAGGATCTTTTCTTGTTTTATTCACTAAGTGTAGAATGCTCCGGGAAACCCTTACCATTCTGAATCTCTGGAGGAATGAGTTGAAGTAACCAGCTATCCCCCTCAAAAATAGTCACCTCTCCCAACCGAGCCCCGTACCGTCGTGACCTGACACCCAGGTGCTTGAAGGCCTGGAGGATTCGTTTCCCCTGGACAACCTTTGCAGGTGAAGTTGGCCGATTTCTCCGGAACCCGGTGACAAATTATGACTATTAGCGGACCCGGTCAGCAAAACCCCGTCAACAGAAACTGGCGCTAGAAGGAGGGCATGAACTCATCCCCCTCTCAAGACTCTGATTTTACACCTGAGGGTTCCCCGAGTTGTAGTTTTAGGAGACAAGCCTTTAGTGCGATTGGGTCTTTTTCCCTAGCTAAATTTGAAAGAGTCCTTAGATCTGCCCTGAACCCCAGAAGGTTTGTCGAACTCGAGCCTCCTACTCGAAAGAAGCAGACCTCGAAAGTCCTACCAGCCACTGTTGTTTGGGGATCTACCATACCCTTGAATACCCAAACTCCCCAGACGGTCCCGGGAACCAATACCCAAACTACCCAACATATAGTTCCCCCAATGGTTGCATACTTTGGAAACACTGGGTCCCCAATGGGCACTTTTCTGGGTGCAATCAAAGATTTACCCTCTCACCTAGAGAAGATTTGCCCGCGATATGAGCACTTAGGCTCACGGACCGCAGAGGAACATTTATAGGCATACAAAGATGCCATGAATCGACACCATATCCAGCATGAAGATGTTGTGACCTGTATTTTTCCCCTATCCTTAGGACAGAGCAAGTTGAACTGGTACCTTAACCTTCCTACCAACTCCATCAACACTTGGCAAGATATGGAGGACACCTTCTTGGCTGCCTTTCACGTACATGTGGACCCAGCCTGGTCCCATAGCTAGTTCATCTCCATCAGAAAGGAACCTAATGAACCTCTTGCAACATTCAACCATAGGTTCCAGCATGCCCTGAAGAGGTGCATGGGCCCTTTTGTCCCATCGACAGACGTTACCATATAGACATATCTTAATGCAATAGACCCTTTTGTTGCCACCCTCCTCTAGAGAACAACCACCCCGGGCGACTGGGATACTTTGGCAAAAGTCTACAACCTGGCCTTAGAGTTGTCCCGCGGTCTCAATAAATCCCTAGGCGGGATTGGATAGAACACGCCTTTCAATATGATCCCCGATGGAACTGCATATGCCAGGGGTTACAATCCCAATCTAGAAATAGGTGCCCCCTCGATGGCGCTGAATCCCCCACCACCTTTCATAGAAAAACAGGCGCGATATGTTTACCCCTCCCAGACCCAGATGACACCGGGTCTTGAAGTCTTCCCTTGGAATCAGCTGTAGCAGACACAAAAAACTCATACACAACCGTCTGGAGTGCCATTCTTCCAGTCATCTGCGGCTGGAGGATTGCCGCCCTCGACTCCGACTAATCCTGCTGCCTTCTCGGGAAGCCAACAATCGCCACAACCATCCCATTGTGACGCTAACACTCAGTTGACCACCGAGGTTGAGTCCCTCCGGCGAATGCTGTCCACCCTAACTATGGACATGGGTCAACTGAAGGCTGGGTCCTATGCGCCCCAAAAATCAAGTTCCCAGAGGGGAAATATCTTCTCCGGCCAGCGAAACAACAACGCCGGGGGAAGAAACTTTAATAATGGGCCTAGGCCGAACCAACAGTAGTGGAATAATAACACTAACACCGGAGGCCCCCCTCCGAACCAAAACACCAACCAAAATGGTGCTGGACCATCCCATTTTACGCCAGTCGCAGACTTCCAGCCCATGACCAACTGGTGTCGGCTGCACGATACAAGTTCACACAATGAAGTGAATTGTGCCACTTTGGAGAAAGTCATAATGATCTCCCAGCTAGACAGGAAAAAATCGCACAATACCGCTCCCCTGGAGCCCCCTGTCCAAGAGTAAACCCACAGCGCCTTCACCTGTGATACCATCTTCTTTGAAACTTCCAGGGAAGATGAGGAAGAATCTGAATTGACAGGATTCTTTGATGAATCCATTCCGCCCTTTGAGACCAACGCCTTTACCAACCCGCGGGCTCCATACAATACTCGGAGCCAGGCGGGTAAAGGACCAGCTTGCACACCTATACCTCCTACCAAAGATACTCCTCCTCCCCGGAGTAATACAACTGATCGACCCGCCCCTCCAAAAGGTCCTAGCTCTAACCAAGCAAAAGATCCCACAGAGGAAAATCACCAGTTCCCGGGAGGAAGATTTGATATTATGAAGGTGTTAGAGCAGACCACCACCTCCATGACCTTGATGGAGGTTTTGTTAAATTGTCCCGAGTAGAAGAAGTCCCTTCTGAAGCTCTTAGGGAACCTAGAAGTAGTTAGCCGCCCTTCCAAGACCGTCTCATTCGAAGATGCTAATGCGGCTATCTTCTAGGGAAATAATGAGGATCCTCCCTTCCTACTAGGCCTGAACATCTATGGAAAAAATATACACAACTACCTAGTGGACTCTGGAGCTTCAGGTAACATCATGCCCTTGACCATCTGTCAGAAGCTCAGACTCCACCCCACCCCGTCTAATGGCACAGTGATCCAATTGGATAAGACTGCTATAAAAATGGTGGGAGAACTGAAGAATGTCTGGATACATCTTATCCAGGACCCCAGGATAGCCAGCATCATTGACATCCAAGTGGTGGAAATCCCAGAGACTTATGGGATGTTACTAAGTCGGAATTGGTCCAAGTCCTTAAATGGATACTTTTTGAACGACTTCACCCACTTGTGGCTTCCTTGGGAAGGAGAATCCAATTAGATCTGGGTCGAAAGCGAACCCCGGATGAAACAGGCCCTCACCGAAGTTGGAAAGGTCAATGAAGTCCTTTTCTCTGAGTCTTCTCTGGGGGTGTACCGACCTCTTGAAATCTTAACATTTGATTTCATCCCCGGAGAGGATCCTGTAGTGTTGCAAAGAGCTAAAGACTTGGAAGAAAAGGTGAGAGTTGAAGTTAACTCTCAGGGCCCCACAGCAACCCTTGCCACACTCCTGTCTGGCACTTGGTGCCGAGTGCATTACCAAAAACATTCAGAGCATGAGTGTGAGCCATGCCTATCAATTTCTACCCAGCAACTTGGTATCTTCCAGAGTGAACATACACCAGATTCCCTGGGACCCAGTACTTCTACGGGATGCACTCCTTTAGTGCAATCCACCCGGGAATCACCAATCGAAACACCTCCGAAGATAAATACCATTCTCACATCGGTAGTCTAGGAGGAAATCCCTAAGTCTCCCAGCGATAATCCAAAGAAAACTTCTTGTCCCCAGCCCCAAATTACAAACAATGACTTATGGACCCTAAAGTTTGACGGGTCCCGATCCAAACAGGGCTGCAGGGTCGGGGTAGAATTGATCAATCCGCAGGGGAAATCCTTCCTCGTGTCTTATAGGCTGCAGTTTAACTGTACAAATAATTTCACGAAGTACGAGGCCTTGGTCCTTGGACTCCTATTTGCACTAAGGAAAGGTATCACCTGCCTCTGGGCTCTGGGTCATTCAGAATTGGTTGTTAAACAAGTCCGGAGTCAATACACATGTCATGACAAAAGGCTGGCCGCGTATCACAACCGGGCTTGGAGCCTTATTGAAGATTTTGATGCCTTTGGCATTGACCTTATTCCCCGACGACGGAACTATGTCTCGGATGCCCTAGCCATTTCTGCTAGCACACTTGAGCCGATGGCCAGCTCACGACTCCGGAGGTTTTCAGTTGAGATGGTCCCCACCCCCTCCATTCCAGACAATGTTACCCACTTTTAGGTTTTTGAGGATGATCAACATATCCTGGCCTTCATGGCCAATGTTGGTGTTTTTGAGGATCAGATAGTGGAGGAACGAGACCACGATGACACTGGACAGGGTGATAAAGATGATGGGATCATGGACTTGCCCACCAACACTATCCCCAAGGGGATGGTTGCATTAGAACGAATCTTTGATTCAGACCCTTCGGCCCGTGAAAAGGTATCATCCTCCCCTAAGGGAGGGAATTTTGAAAAAGTTAACATCGGCCAGCCCGGTGAAGAAAAGATCATCCACATAGGCACCTCCTGTTCCTCTGAGGAAAAGGAGAAGATTCTTGTGATTCTCCGAGAATACATTGATGTAATTGCCTGGGGGTATGAAGACTTAAAGACATATGACACATCCATCATGACCCATACCATCCCCCTGAAACCAGATGCTAAGCCCTTTCGGCAAAAGCAAAGACCATTCAACCCCCTGATAGAGCCTCTAATTTGTCAGGAGGTAGAAAAACTACTGTCAGCTCAGATTATCTTTCCAATCCGGCATACTACATGGGTTGCCAACCTAGTCCTAGTTAGGAAGAAGAATGGTGAGATCCGCCTTTGCGTGGATTTCCAAAATTTGAACAAGGCATCTAAAAAAGATAATCACCCTCTCCCCTCCTTGGATGAGGTGTTGCAGATAGTGAACGGATCTCAGATGATGTCTTTCTTGGATGGATATTCAGGATACAACCAGGTCATGGTCAAATATGAAGATAGAGAGAAAACAGTGTTTACCACCAAGTGGGGAACGTTTGCATATAGAAGAATGCCCTTCGGTTTGATCAATGCAGGGGCTACTTTTCAGAAGGCCATGGACATCGTGTTCGAAGGCCTTGTAAATTGATGCATAATCATCTACATGGATGACTTGATCATCTTCTCCCAGGACAGGCGTGATCACGCTGCCCACCTCGCTCAGATCTGTGAGAGATGTCACTGGTATGGAATATCCCTTAACCCCAAGAAGTGCATATTCGGGGTCACTGAGGGGAAGTTGCTCAAGCATATCATCTCTGAGAAGGGTATATCCATAGACCCTGATAGAGTCAAAGCATTACTAAACCTACAAATGCCTGGTAGCAAGAAAGAAATGCGATCCTTCTTTGGAAAAATCAACTTCGTGCGTCGATTCATCACGGGATTCACAGAGATAGTTAAGCCACTCAACGAAATGATGAAAAAGGATACCAAAATTGAGTGGAGTCCTGAAGAAAAGCAGGCGTTCGCCTAGATTAAATAGATGATAATGGAGGCACCTGTCCTTGCTAGTCCAGACTATTCCCTCCCGTTTTACATATACTTGTTTTCTTCGCCGCATTCTGCCACGGCAGTACTAACCCAAAAGGTTAAAGGGGAGGAACAACCAATTGCTTTCATGAGTTCCCCCTTTAAGAACGCCGAAGTTTGATATTCATCACTGGAAAAATAGGCCTTCGCTCTAGTTTGCGCCGTGAAGAAATTCTGGCATTATATTCTCCGGAGCAAGGTGCATGCTATCATCCCAGACTAGGCTATCAAATCTCTATTGATGCAGAGTGAATTGGGCGAGAGACAGGGGAAATGGATGGCCATTCTCCAGGAATATGACTTAGAGATGCAGCCCATGAAAATAGTCCGAGGCCAGGAACTAACTCGAACAATAGCAGAAGAGATTCCCCATGTAGAATGTCATACTTATACAGTGGAGTCCATTACCTCGGATCTGTGGTATACCGATCTGGTGTACTTGCTACTAAACAACAGATGCCCAGAGGGATTACCTCCCCATAAACACCGCACCCTGTGGATGAAAAGTGCCCATTTCATGATCAAAAACTCTGCGCTTTACCGTCGAAACTACGAAGGAGTGTACCTCTGGTGCATCGACAGGGACCAAGCTGTAAAAATAATTAATGAATTCAATGGACAGTTTGGAATCGGGCATGGTTCAGCCAACGCCACTGCCCACCAGATCCTTCAGGCCAGATACTATTGGCCCTGTATCTTCAAGGATGTTTATGCTCATGTCAGAAAATGTCATACTTGCCAAACTGCAGCGCATCGTGAGCGTAACCCAGCCATGCCTCTGCAACCAGTCTACAAGGCTAGACCCTTTTCCCAGTGGGCATTTGAATTCATCGGGGAGATCAACCCCAACTCGTCTGCCAACCACCAATACATTCTGACTACTACTGATTACTGCACTCGATGGTCTGAAGCCATACCTTGTAAAAATAACATGACAGACGTAGTTATCAAGTTCTTGGAAGAAAATATCATCACAAGGTTTGGAATGACCTTTGCTTTGGTATGTGACAATGGTCCGGCATTTTCTTCCACACAATTACTCGAATGGACCTATAACTGAAAGATCACACTGAAGTTCTCCAGTAACTATTATCCTCAGGGAAATGGCATTGCTGAATCAACAAACAAGAATCTACTTGAGGTGATCAAACATCTATTGGAACAAAACCCCCGGGATTGGCACCAAAAACTGAAATTTGCCCTCTGGGCAAATCGCATTCATATTAAAGCTTCCCTGGGGACATCCCCATTCCACTTGGTTTATGGTCAGAACCCTGTATTCCCAGTCAACTTACAAATCCTAGTTTTTACAGTTTATGCAGGAATTCAACAATAGGGACAACATTATGGAGGTTCGACTTCTGAATCTGGTGTGAATGGAAGAACAATGAGACGCAGCCCTTAAACATTTTGCGCATCATCAAGCAGTAGTAAAATGATGGTTTGATAGAAGAGCCCAATACAAGGCTTTTCAGATCTCGGATCTGGTCCTGTTGTGGGATAAGGCCCGGGAGAAGAGAGGAAAGCACACCAAGTTCCAACGGCTCTGGCTCAGACCATACTTAATCTCAGAAGTCTGCGGGGCAAATACTTACCGTCTTAACACCTTGACTGGAGAACCTGTCGCATTGCCTATTAATGGGAAGTTTCTCAAGCATTACTTCAAATGAGGGTAATATTATCCAAAAGTTGTATTATATGTAAATATCCCCTTGTAAATAGTCTTGTTGGCTGTCCTCTGGGGTGGTCTCCCCCTTCGTGTATTTTTGTTGTCTTTGTTTTCGCTTTCGGCTTTCTTTTGGCCCCAGTGTTTTGCTCCATCCTGTAGGATTTGTAATGCTTCACATAACTTTGGCCTCTGGTGCAATGCCTCCGGCATGGTGAACCTTAGAATCTATCTTTATCACGGTGGAATCAACCCGGTCTCCGGGATTGTTTTGCAGGATATGGCACATTTTTGAGCAATCTCCATTGGGTGTTGTCTCTAGGAGTCTGGCAATCAGTGAACAATAATAATATAAGGGACAAGTAATCGGACACACCGAGGGTAGATCATCTGTACTGGTTGGTTGATCCACGTCTGAAAATCTAAAGAAATTCTTCCTGGGTCTGGAGTTTTATCCTCGTTGAATATCTAAATATAGGTGGATAGGCGAAAGAAGTACCACCATTTGAATTTTATCTAAGCTTGAGCTCAATGGTGAAAGAAGTACCACCTTCCCCACCTGGAAATGAATAGAATAATAAGAGGAAAAGCGGGATGAAACTCTGGTCTCCAAGGGGAAAGCAATCAAATTGATGACTAGTTCAATGTAATTAGTATTGCTTCTCTATTCCTTACAGAGGTCATCGGCTTGATTTCCTTCCAAAGCACACATGACATCACTGATGAAAGGCTACGGACTGACTCCTGTGTGGTCGGGTTCTCTCGAACATGCTGCTCTCTGCTTGTTAAATGCTTCGGGAGGATGATTTGTTTCAGTTGTGCTAACCAGAGATTCTATGGTTCTCAAATGCACTAAGGCATTTGTCCCAGATAGTCGCCATTTATTATGCCCTGCATCCCCGTCCCTACATTTTGTGTGCAAAATGTTGGGTCCCCCTTTTTTCTTTTGCTTTGCTTTTTGCTGCGGCTTTGCCTTGTCTTTCTCTTTTCTTTTTATTTTCTTTCTCTGTGGTTTTCTTCCCCGGTGTGTGTTGTTTTCTTGTTTTGTTTGTTTCTCTCCGGGATCCCGGATCCCAAAGGTTGCCTTTTGGTTGGAAGATGGATTCCAAACTCTGGGATTTTGCGATGATGTTCCTAAGTCTTAAGAACATCCTCATAAGGAATCACTGGGCCCAGAGTCTGGAGGTTTTGGCCTAACCTGAAATCTCTGAAAGAAGGAGGATTACTCTTTACCGCGGGTATAAATAGGCTTGCCTATCATTTTCACACTTACCGCTATTAAAATCTTTGAGCACTTAGAGCGAAATAGAGCGATTTTCAAAGCGATTAGCAGAGTAGTTACAGAGAAATTTGTGATAATCAAAGCTTAACACCTTCTACTGTTCTCAAACGTACGCTAGTGCTTCGTGGTGGTGATCTTGATAGCTTAACGATTCGAAGTTGTTGCAGAGTTCTCCTAGTAATCTTTCCCTTCCTCCGCCTTCAGAATTTTCAATTTGGTCTCTCTTCTTCCCTCCTCTTCGCTTTGCTTTCATTTTCTGGTTTTCTTTGGGTTTGCCTGTCTGGTTTTCGTTTGCTTTGTTTCTCTGTTGTTTCTTTGGTCTTCTGGTTTTGCCGCTTGCTGGTGGCTCAGCTCTTCCAGAAGGTTGTCCACCTTCTGTGCATGTGTAGATAGTTTTTAAATCGTATGTAAATAGCCTGTAGATAACTTGAACATAATGTAAGTAGTTGTATATTCTTGTTTCAGCTTTGTCTGGTTTTTCCCGCGGGAGTCTTTCCGTGTGTATAAAGTTGTATATATGTATATTTCTATGGGTAACCCTTGTATATCCCCTTTGTTCCCTATATATACCCCTCGGCTCTTTGTATGTCCTTCCGGGTGGCTCGACGAGCTGGTCAAGTCACCCTTGCTTCTGGTTTTTCACTTCCAAGCTTGCTTCGAGGAAGAAAACCACCTGTTTGAAACTCGACTCCTGGCCAGTTTCAAACAGGTAGTTTTCTCTCTCCTCCATCAAGGCTGTCAGAGCCTCATTTATTTCCCATGTGCATAATTACTTTTGGCCAAGTGGCTTTCCCTTTTCGCACATTCGAACAGTTGGCTCCGCCGCCAGTGCCATCACATCCATTCAATGTGAGCGCACGTGGCACCCACATGGACTTGCTTCCACAGTCTTCTTTGCTAACGGTCCTTTCTCCGGGCCTCGAACCTCTTTCCGCCATTCATCCTATGTCTTCGTCAAATGTGATAAAACTTCCCGAGCCTGGAGATATGATAAAAATATGAAGTTTGCGTTTTGCTTTTCGGGTACTTATGCATAAAACTAACTTTTCAGGAAAGGCAAAACATCACGGTGGTAAGATCTCTAGCCCACGGAGTTACTATGTTATTTTTATAAATATGTTCTGACGGTCACTTTGTCTCGCAGGTCCGGACTTCACCTTACAACCATGTCTAAAGCATCCGCATCATCTCCTCCCGGAAGTCTGGAGTTGCCATCCACAACCGAGACCAGGGCAGCGGAAAAGTAAAAAATAGAGAAGGCCCTAGCAAAGCTGCCCCTCACCATGAAATATATGTAGGGTGAGGAGATTTTGGGCTCAAAGATTGAGTCCCAGGTAAAATTGATGACCGACCCCAGTGTCGGGACTTGGGCAGAAATGCAGGCCCTAGTAAAGATAATGCATATCCAGCGACAGGCTGGAGACAAAATTGCAACCAACATTGGAGGTTCTGCAATTCTCTGGGCAGATTGCTTCCCATGCTCCGTGCAGTCTCCAAAGCTTGTTCTCACCCTGGCTGCCAACTATAATTCTTCCATCTGGGCCGTCATGCTTGCAGCTACAGAACCTACGGGGTTCCCCACTCCACTGGTGTTCCTTGACCCAGTTACTTTCCAAGCAGGCCTGGGAATCCTGCAATTTGATAGAGCCACGGTGGTCACAAGGACCGAGGCCTTGAAATAGTTCAACCAACTAGAGGATGCTTCCTAGGTGTACATGAACACCAATTGGCTCAAGGTCCCGAAGAGGGATCCAAAAAGAATGAAGATACATATGCCCCACTCCGAATTCAAGGAAAGCATCCAAATGGGGATGATAGCATTGGCCTGGGTATTTGGGCAGCCCTCCACCCAGGAATTTGCAAAATGTATGTACTATTTCCTCCTGGGCATCTCCACTAAGGGAGAATTCTTCGACTGGGCAACCATAATTTCCAATCACGTCGACTCCCAGTTCCTGCAGCTGAACAAGAAGAAGAAGTTCTACATGACTTCTTATGTTTTCTGGGCTTTGGCCCAACAGAGGCCCCACTCCGATGGCCTACTTATAGATGGAATTCTCAGGCTTGGCCGAGGATAGAAAGCACTGTGGGACCATTTCCCACAGATTTAATGGGAAGCCAGCTTTCCCAATTATTGTCGGGTAAATGATTCCTTTGTTTACTACCATTTGCTCACGCCCACCTGGGATGCCGAACACCGCCTGACTACTGAGGTGATGAAATTGGTTAGTAGTTATGGGAACTACTATATCCAGTTCCAATAGCACACATACATTAGGGTCACCGGCTTCTCTGGAAAACCCTACTTGTTGCCCAAGTATTATGGGGACAAGATCATGCTACTGGAATATTGCCGGCAGATGATGGAGCTACATGCCTTCTTGGCCCTCAAAAAGGTCCCCAATGTTTCATTCCCAATCTCCTGTGGGAACTACACCCGCACTCTGGCCGCTACAAAGGAGGCAGACAATGAGCTACAATGTTACAACTTGCAGTAATTTTATCTGGCGCAAAATTTTTTTGATCCACATGACAGAATTGCAACGGCACTGCCCCGGGCTTCGGAGCCCCACCACGCACACATGGAAGACTTTTGGGCAGATCACCAAGATGAAATGGACGTGTGTAGCTGGCATTACAATAGAATGATGGCTGGAATGATGCAGGAGCTAAAGCTTCAGAGGTTCCCAGTGGGCTTTTCAGACGACACCCCCACCATAGATCCCTAGTACAAAGAAAACGGGATTGACAAAATGCCGCTGCCGACAATGAACTGGGCCATCTTGGAGGACCACACAATTGAGGACTTCACTCAGGAGGTGGTCGAGAGAAGTCATGCCTATTTTAAGAAGGCATGCCCCGGGAGTATGCGCCTAGCCTCCAAGCCGGTACCCAAAGCAGCACCACCACCGGTACCAAAGTTGACTCCGGGGGCCGGGACTTCTGCACAAGGTGCAGACAAAGGAAAGGGGATAGAAACAACCCCCTCGGTGCAAGAACTCCCCATTCAGGAATAGATCAATCAATCTGTAGTGGCCTCCCAACAGATGAGGGAGCAGTTGATCACAAGGCTCGCCACTCCCCCGCTAATGGCCGCACCAATTCGTCCTCCTTCCTCCCCGTCACTGGCAGCCTTGATGATTAAGGCGACGGGGGTGGATCCCACGGAGGCAGCAGTAATTGCTGATGTGGGGCTGCCTCTGATCACCTGGAGGAAGAGAAAGCATATTGCACAGCCAAAGGCAGAACTAGCGCCAAGAGCTTCCCTCCCAAAAGAAGTGGAAATCTTTTCCTCCAGTTCCCCGGAACCGGAGAAGGAAATAGAAAAGGTGGACATACCAGCCAATCCCCCTCCAGAAGAGGAGTTTAACATGTTTGCAGCCGATGAGTTCAGAAATCTGTAAGGAGGTGATACACAAGAAGGGACGGAAATCCCAGAGTAAGAGGCTGTGGATCTAGAGGACCTAGAAGTAGAAGCTGCAGAACAAGAAGAGCAGCAAACAAAAGAAAAGAGGCCAGAACCAGAGATTATCTCTGGGGCCCCAGGAACAGAAGGTCCAGGAGTGGACCAACAGCCACCAAGTGAATAGAAGGCATCCGCTAGGGAACCCAGACCTAGAACTTTGGGACCAACCGTAACCCCAGCTGCCGTGTTCCCAAGGCCACTCCCGGGGGCAACCTTTGGGCAGGTAATCACAGCGGCCCAAACTCTGAATCTTGGCCCGATACCGCCCCTACTACCGACAGATGAAGTAGAAGAAGAAGAGTATCATGAAGAAGAGATCTCCGAAGAAGCCGATTAGGGTCTAGACACATCAATTGACATCTAGGACTAGGCTGAGGGGATAGAAATTGAAGATGTTGCCAAAGAATAAGTTTTGGCAGGGAGGGAAATAGGGGAAATACATGTTGAAAAGGAGCAACCGCCACCGGACACCGGGAGAGAATCTAAAGAACACACTCTGGCAGGAAGGCCACCTCTCCCACCTCCATGGCTGGTAGAATGCAGAAAAAGGAAAGCCCAATCCGCTCCTACAGTCCCTATCTCCCTGGCCAAAATGATGGCCTTGGCCTAGGCCCCGCCAAAAGCAAAGAAGGCCCAGACAGTTCATACCCTTCAGACTAGGCCGGGCGGAGAAACAGTTGCGGTAATAGCAATGCCTCCCCTAGACGTCGATGAAGCGACCGCTGACCCCACAGACTACAATATCGTAGAGGTATCTTTGGGAAAAAGAGGAAAGCAGGGCGAAGTGGACCTGCTAAAGGAGGCAGCAAGGGCAGTGGAGGCCCGGTATGAAAAAGAGGCCAAGAGGCTCAAGGCAGAAAAGGAGACGAATGCAAACCTCATGGGGTTGCTTACAGAGCTGGCCTGACCCCTCAACGCCGCCCCTCCACAGACCTCCACATCAGAGGAATTACCGCAGAGCGACATAGCCTCCCTGCGAGTAATGAAGAAGAAGGCCCAGGCAGTAGACGAATGGGTCACTCTACAGATAGGAAACACCCGGCGTTTCCTAGCGGCCACTCTCCCAGATTTATATATGGCCTAGCAGATTATTTTACAGGTAGAAGCACTGATTGAACAGTGGGAGAGTGACACTGAGAATTACTAGGCATGGAAGGTAGAGTTTGAAGAGCTCCTCACCCTAGGGGAAGACATAATTTTTGAATCCAGAATTCTGGGTGAGGAATCATTTGATTTCGTAAGGGCTCAGCACTCCAGACTGGAACTCACATTGGAGGTAACCAAGCAACTGGTAGAGTCCTTACAAGAAAAGGTAAATACAGTAAAGACTTCTTCCAATTTATACAAGTCATTTATAATAAATGCTTTCGGGGTTGATCTGCTTGGTACAAATACTTATACCCCTGAGGAATCAGTTTTGGGGAATTTTGATGAAATGGTGGCATCTCGGTATCAATCCCCAGAGGGGATGGATGGGGCCTGAATGGAAAAACTAACCAAAATGGTGCTTAAAGGCCATGATGCCATGAGGATGGCAGATAAGTTCAAAAATAATGTTTCGGACCTGGCGGAACAGGTTGAAGTGGCCAGACACAGAAGGGCCAGCCTAAGGAAGATTGATGAAGATGGCATTTTCTGCATCCTTCAGGCCTTCAATGATAATAAATAGCCTTGAGCGTTCTCTGGGAACCGGGGAAATTTGAGCATTAAGCATTATTTATTCTTTTTTTTTGGGACGTAAGTTCCCGGACTTCCGGGTCCAAAATTTTGTATTCTTTAAAGTGACCCGTGTCCCGGTCCCCGAGGCCGACCGGTCACTTTTAGAGGTGGTTAATAAAGACTGTCAGAGGGAAGTTGGGCACATCAAGAGGCATTGGCTCGGCAGTTGGTTTCTAACAGGGTGGTCTTCTCAAGGCACCGTTCAAAGGTACACCTGGCACATTGGAGACAGGGCGCCGCATTTCCCATTTATGAGGCATGTAGCCTCGGTCCCCGGGGGACCTACTTTCTTCTTTCTCATCGGCTCTCTTCTCGAGGTTGATTCTTCTGATGTATATTCTTGTC